>JAMKCH010050430.1:0-11779 GCA_023653785.1 Ophioderma brevispina
CCCGAATGCACTCCATTCATGCCTTATCCTATACTTAAACCTGTGCGGGGACTGATTATCTCCTTTACTGCAGTGTAAATTATTAGTATCCTCATGTGTTATTTATTTCAATTTCCTTTAAGTACTTAGGCCAATCAATCTCCGCACAGGCTTGTCATCTTCTGCGCATCATACCTTGGGTTTACCACTATCTTAAACCTACCTGTGCGGGGACTGATTATCATCTATACTGCAGTGTAAATTATTTGTATCCTCATGTGTTATTTATTTCTCATCGCTTAATTTAAGTATTTAGACCAATCAATCTCCGCACAGGCTTGTCATCTTCTGCGCATCATACCTTGGGTTTACCACTATCTGAAACCTGTGCGGGGACTGATTATCTCCTTTACTGCAGTGTAAATAATTGTATCTTCATGTATTATTTATTTCTCATCGCTTACTTTAAGTTCTTAGGTCAATCAATCTCCGCACAGGCTTGTCATCTTCTGCGCATCATACCTTGGGCTTACTCCATCTTAAACCTGTGCGGGGACAGATTATCTCCTTTACTGCAGTGTAAATTATTAGTATCCTCATTTATTTCTCAACGCTTACTTTAAAGCTCTTTAAGATCTTAGGCCAATCAATCTCCGCACAGGCTTGACATCTTCTGCGCATCATGCCTTGGGTTTATCCCCATCTTAAACCTGTGCGGGGACTGATTATCTCCTTAACTGCAGTTTAAATTAATGATATCCTCATGTCCTATTTTTTTCTATTTGCTTACTTTAAGTACTTAGGCCAATCAATCCCCGCGCAGGCTTTTCATCTTCTGCGCATCATACCTTGGGTTTACCCCTATCTTAAACCTACCTGTGCGGGGACTATCATCTATACTGCAGTGTATATTATTTGTATCCTCATGTGTTATTTATATTTCATCGCTATCTTTAAATTCTTAGGCCAATCAATCTCCGCACAGGCGTGTCATCTTCTGCGCATCATACCTTGGGTTTACCCCATCTTAAACCTGGGCGGGGACTGATTATCTCCTTTACTGCAGTGTAAATTATTTTTCGCTTACTTACAGTTCTTAGGCCAATCAATCTCCGCACAGGCTTATCATTTTCTGCGCATCATACCTTGGGTTTACCCCATCTTAAACCTGTGCGGGGACTGATTATCTCCTTTACTGCAGTGTAAATTATTAGTATCCTCATGTGTTATTTATTTCAATTTGCTTACTTTAAGTTCTTAGGCCAATCAATCTCCGCACAGGCTTGTCGTCTTCTGCGCATCATACCTCAGTGGGTTTACCCCTATCTTAAACCTACATGTGCGGGGACTGATTATCATCTATACTGCAGTGTAAATTATTTGTATCCTCATGTCTTATTAATTTCTCATGGCTTTTAAGTACTTAGGCCAATCAATCTCCGCACAGGCTTGTTATCTTCTGCGCATCATACCTTGGGTTTACCCCATCTTAAACCTGTGCGGGGACTGATTATCTCCTTTACTGCAGTTTAAATTAATAGTATCCCCATGTGTTATTTATTTCTCATCGCTTACTTTAAGTTCTTAGGCCAATCAATCTCCGCATAGGCTTGCCATATTCTGCGCATCATACCTTGGGTTTATTCCATCTGAAACCTGTGCGGGGACTGATTATCTCCTTTACTGCAGTGTAAATTATTTGTATCCTCATGTGTTATTTATTTCTCATCGCTTTCTTTATATTCTTAGGCCAATCATTCTCCGCACAGTAAATTATTAGTATTCTCATGTGTTATTTATTTCTCATCGCTTACTTTAAGTTCTTAGGCCAATCAATCTCCGCACAGGCTTGTCATATTCTGCGCATCAAACCTTGGGTTTACCCCATCTTAAACCTGTGCGGAGACTGATTATCTCCTTTACTGCAGTGTAAATTATTTGTATCCTCATGCATGTGGTATTTATTTCTCATCGCTTTCTTTAAGTTCTTAGGCCAATGAATCTCCGCACAGGCTTGTCATCTTCTGCGCATCATACCTTGGGTTTACCCCTATCTTAAACCTGTGTGGGGACTGATTATCTCCTTTACTGCAGTGTAAATTATGTGTATCCTCATGTGTTATTTATTTCTCATCGCTTTCTTGGCATTATCTTACTACAGCTCCCGTGATGTCATGGACCCCCTAGGTTGGTTGGGGTGGAAAAAACAAACCATCTTTCTTTGCAAACGAAATACAATAGCAAACCGATTTACACTGGGACATGCGTGAACGCACTCTCCACACCTATAGTTATGACTATCATCCTAACAAATGATCAACATTGACAAATTCTTTTGTTTTCTTTATGAGGGCGGGACGCCTATCATATTGCTTTCTCGGTCCGGCGAGTGGTCTTATATAGTGTAGCATTGTGTTTCTTATAACTTATTTGTTTAGGTTCGACCACGCAACTTGCCAGGACTTTGTAGGGATGATTTAGAAAGGGATCTGTAGAAGGAGAAGGGATATTTTTGAATTCCAATATGCAATATATCGGAATCTGAAAAAAAAAAATTCCAAACATCGGAATTCTTAATGAGTGATTTTTTGAGAGATCTGTGGAGAGAAGTGGTTTTGAAGAAGGAATAAAATCTGCGTAAGTTGTTTGAGCTCAGGGTGTTACATTTCGCGAGATGCTTTCAACCACTTCAAGTGGCTAGAGGTTCCTGTTCTCGGCTTCGTTTACTTGATGCAGGGGTGTATTTTTAAGTAGTGAAATGGCTGAGGCAATATAGGCAAAGCCCATACTTTTTAGGTTTTGATTTCATACATTTAATATTTTTGAAAAATATTATATATAAACCTGTATATAATATAAGGGAATAAGGGATATTTGTAATGGAGAATACGTATGATTGATTTGAAGGAAGACATCTTTGCTTGGGGTGTCGCCAGTTGCAAACCCCAAAGCCTTAATGGAAAAATCGCCACACCTTACTTAATAGCTCGTTTGCGAGATTGTCCACGTTGAAAGAATCGAGTTAATCGACCAATATCCCATAATACATTAGGTCAAATTGTCCAATAACGTTGGTATAATGGTTATTTTGCTTCGTATGTTCTTCATGTTTTTTTCTTCGGACGCCACCACCGGGGTAGGTGAGTGCCACTGTACTAAAAGTGTAGTTTCCGGGTAATAAACTAAAATAAATAATAAATAAAAAATAGTTTTAAAGCTTGTAACTCAATGATCAGTACATGATGCAGTCTTAAAATACCTCATCTCACTGCATTATGGGATATGGTGAAATCGATCGCATGATCTATTCTCCAAATAATCACCTAATTTTAAGGGCACCTTAAAGGCACACAAAAGGGCTTCCGTGCTATGTTGTTGATTGCATGCATGATTTTATTGACAATGCTTAGGCCACGTGCTAACTAATAGAACAAAAAAATAATTTGTTTTTGCTGTGGACACCAAAAGTTAGTTCCTTTTTAACAAGAAAATGTTTGTAAATGAGAAGAAATATTAGCCCAATTTGAATATCTTAAACAGGGCATTAGCCTATTTGTTAAGTATTTGGATGCCCATGAACGTGTAGATTGATGTGAAACTAGTGAGCTGAGAATTACAAAGCTGTAACTGATATTTTGGTAATTTTGAGAATGGGGGCCTTTAAAAGGGGTTTTTTCCCACTAAACAGTTTTTTTGCGTCAGTAAAATTCAGGTAAATATCAATTTCCCACCACCCTATTTTCATACTTCATGTACCTTAAACTTATGATGTCATAGTGACTTCATATTGGAGATGTTGGTATCAATTTGATGCCACTAGAAATGAGTAACTCTAACTATCGCGCGTGGTACCTAATATATAGGAGTATTAGAAGCCCGTGAAGGAAAAAATCGGGGGGGGGGGAGGGGGGTTCGGATTT
Source organism: Ophioderma brevispina (assembly GCA_023653785.1). NCBI lineage: Eukaryota > Metazoa > Echinodermata > Ophiuroidea > Amphilepidida > Ophiodermatidae > Ophioderma > Ophioderma brevispina. The sequence continues at coordinate 3,900 of JAMKCH010050430.1, forward strand.
CGCGAGGGTGGGCGCCCGTGGTATGTGTGTTGCGAATTTTAGTATTTGGGCTGTATGTGTCCGTTTGTGTGTGTAAATGAATGTGACCTTTGAATACTTTACGTGAGTATATTTTGGTTTTATCAATAGTCATTCTTATTGTTTAATATAGTTAATTCCAAAATTAAATAAGAAATGTATGCATTATTAATATTTTTATAAGCCACTTCACATTACATGCATTTCCTGTTTTTATTTTTTGCTTTTTTTAATTTTTCAATGTACTTCATTATTTACATAATTTATCATATTGTTTTCTGTATTCTATGATGAACAAATAACCGACATGACCTGATTCCGACATAATTCATTACTCATGTAACATAACGAATGGGGAATAATTATGGTCCGGAAAAGGGCCCACCACAAAAAATTATAAAAAAAAGTATCTTCAGCACCCATTTTCTTGTTATATATAATTAATTGGTATATTCGTAACGGCACTACAGGATTGGCTTAAAATCAGAAAATTCGAAAAAAACAAATTCACAACATCTGGTATTTCCATGGCTGTGACAAGTTTCAGGTGTCGAACATACCCTGCAAGTAGATTTTGAATATAATATAAGACCACCGAAAGCAACTTAATAAGGCCAAAAATCAAATGATATTTTAGTCATTCTGTCATGACTGTCCGCACGCGCACGGACATTTACGAATACAACACGTAACTGAATGGAGATTCGTATCTTTAACCGCTTTTTTCTGAATTTTTTGTCAATTTTTCAGTTGGAAAAAAACAAAAACAAGTATTTATGAGAATGGTTTACAGAATTAATCTTGCACTTTAAGCTTATTCTGCGAATTTTCAAAGATTTGACTCTTTCGTATGGACCACTTGCTCGTGTCTTAACTCATAAAAGCATTTGTTTAAACGGTATAGTGCCATCACTTGGATAAAGCTGGCAAAATTTTTCAGTCCAAATTGGCACCCCTAATTTCTAAAAACGGATCAATATTTGATTTTTTTTATTTCACAATTACTAGAGTCATTTTCATGAGATCCCGTGACCAATTTTTAGGATACCTTTTTTTCTTGATGGAATTGGCAAGCTGGACCAATTTTAACAAAAAATAGTCCCTATACAACCTCCCAGAACTGACGGCTAACTTTCTTACAGAGCGTTTTTCAAAATGGCCGGCCGCTGCTAATTTTGAAATATATAAAAGTATATCTATGGCACAGATGAGCTACAATGATGAATGAAGTGTCATTTTCCACTAATTCTAGCACAACAGATCCGTTGGAGTGATGGTTATTATATAAAGTGCAATCTTGACCTCTAAATCAAAGATGGCTTCCGGTACACCTTGGAAATGTAATTATTATAAAAAATAGCTTGCTCAGCTTATGGAGGGACTACAATAAGTTGTTTTTCCTCTAATTTTGACAGGAGAAAGCAAATAGATGTAATTGTAGCATGTGGAAGGACTGTCGGCTCTCAAAATTCAAAGATGGTCGACCAGATGCCATCTTAAAAATGGATAATGCCATATTTTTATCTGGCAAAAAAAGGACCTAAAGGAAACAAGCATCGATGTTTTCATTACTCCAGACTCCCATGACCCTCAGGACAATTCAACAGGAATAGTGTATACAAAACATTTGCTGACCACGTTGACCTTTAAAAAATCCAAGATGGTGGCTAATAGCCATATGAAAAAAAAATTAAAAAAAAATTGGAACTATTTGACACATTGCCCTAAATGACAAAGAAGAGATCATTTTTTTTTTTTCTAATTTTGCATGTTAAAATCCATTTTTAATGAAGCACCAAACACAAAATATGTGAAATGGTCAATGGGTCTCCTGTCTGTACGAAGATGATCCTAGATCTCAATTGCTTACTATTTATTTGTATACGACATTTGAAACGTAAACCACCCCTAGTGGTTTGAGTCGCGGTCCTGATTTTCGACATTAGGGTCTTGGAAAAATGATTTGTCGCCAAAGTCGGGTTTTTGGAATGGAGAATTTGAAATATTTGTAGGGTGTACGGCTTCGGAGGCCAAAACATTCCAATAAGGGACCTTTACAACTGAAGTGGCTGGTTCAACTGGCAGGTAGGAACTGCTGGAGAGGACGCCAAGATGGGGTCTTAAAGGGAAACAGGGCACATTTCAAACGAAATACCAAATTCCTTAAAAGAAACTAAATGATAAGATTGGCACTTGCATTGAGCACTAAAAGCGGTTTTACCCAATGGAATATTAAAATAGCCATCTTGAAGGGCGGACTCGTTTCAAGTCAATGTCAGTTGGTCATTTCAGCCTTTTTTTTCATTTAAGTTGCAAAAGGTTTTTTGTTAATACTAGTTAAATTTACGTAAAAATCACAAAACATGGGTATGATAAATAAATAAGGTGGCAGTGGACCCTCTGATGGTTTACAGGAAATTTACACCACTTTGCTATATTTCTTTTATTATTTCAGTTGTACAACCTAAGCCATGGAATACAATCATCATCGGAGTCATTCCATTTACTTAGTGTTATTAAATTATTATGGTAATTTCACACTAAAGGTAGTCATTTCAGGTAGGGTTAATACATGTAAAAGAACACACAAAATGCCAACACCTCATTTTGAACAAAAAAAAAGAGGGCGCCATATATGCAGGAATGTGGCAGTGTCCCCTTGAAAGCATGCTGCAACAACATCCATATTGTTCTGTGATATGTATAAACAGACAATAGATTTCATAGCTTGCCCACCTTTTTATTTTGCTACAGAAAGGACTTCAAATGAAAACAAAAGGCGATTTGTCTATGCTTAGATTTCAAATAACACAAAGGCTGATCTCGAATTTGCTCCTAAAGAAAATTAGACATTTCACAATGTTTGTAACAAAGTAAACAGTCTCAGCTTAATCCTTCAGATGGGATATTTTTGATAGAAAGGGTTACACAGTGCAACAAAAATAGGTGCCATCCGTGACCAATCGATGATGAGTGATTCTGGAGCTAGTAATTTTTTTGCACAGAAGATAATTGCTCGCTCTAAGTGAGGACGAAGACTACCTGAGTGTGGAAGAAATATGGTGATCGTCCGTCTCTTTCATTACTCTCTACTTTGTAACTCGTATCTCAACAACATCCCTCCTTGCTTTTTGCATCACAATAATATGCGAGGAAGGACACACTTCTCCAAATCGCTGAGACCCTCTGGTCTTCCAAAGGGAGTTCCATTTACCACACGACGCCTAGCAAATTATGTTTTTTAGTTTTGTCTAGGCAATCTGCAATGTGCTTCTTGTCTTGATATAAATCCCAGAATTACGATCACACCATACCCAGTAAGAACCATGCAATGATGGATGCAAGCCATGTCCTCATCACACAAACACCTAGCACTGGTCAAGTTTTTTGTGCTTGGTTTTCACACACAGGATCCCTGTTGTTGTATTTCTGCTGAGCAACATATGCTGCTTCTACATAGTTGTTCTTTTTGGTATCTCGTGTCAAGATTGACCAAAGACTTGTCCAATAATGTGAGCGAATGCATTATATATGGTGCAAGATTGACAGACTTGTACCGCAATCATGTGATCGAATTGCATTTTATATGGTGAGCATGGCAGTATCTGCCTCTGCGTGGAGGCAGGTGAACCTCTGACAAAAGATATCTGTAGGGAGGTTATGGCAGGGCTGCCCACTACACCAGGGATGGACCTGTGTAGTCTTCACTGCGTCCATTTTGAAATTTCCTCCTCCACATAAGAGTTTTTAACTTTCCCTGTAAATACTACACCTTATTACTGTTCAGACCTAAGTTTCTCGATTTTAGTGGTATGTAAATTTAACTATTTAAAACAAAAATGACTTAAAATGAAGGAGCAAAGATGGAAATGACCAACAATTGACTGAAACTGGTCCCTTATAGGTGGTATTAATACAATGGAGTAAAACTGTCAAGGCAAGTCCCAATCTATCCAGCTCTTTTTTTAAGAAATGTTGTTGAAAAAGTTGCCGGTGTCCCTTTAAGACCCAATTTTCATCTGCCAGCAGTCCCTAACCCCCAGATGAAGCATATCCAGTTCCCCTAAGGTCCCTTTTTAAAAATATTTTGCATCGAAAGCTAAACTTTAGCCAAATTCCAGCTCCTAAGGCCTGAAATTTCTTTCCTTCAAAAATTAATTCCTAAGACCCTATACATGGTACTTTGGCACCAGACCATATCATTTTCTAAAAGCCCCCAAAGTCATAAAATCGGGGCACGATATCCCCCCTGAAAAAACAAGTTCAGTGTACCCAGTTAATTATACTCAAACAAAAATAGAGGCAGGAGCATGGATCCAGGTAAAAATCATCGTCACCCCCACTACAGAAAAGGTTTGACCCCTTGGGTAGTTATACGGACACTCTATATCAATTCTAGGTATTTAGTACTCTCAAATGTGGTATCACTTTTTCCGTAGGGCCAGTAGGTCCACACAGGGTGTCAAACTTTTAAAATGCTCCATTATGTTGAAAATGCATTGCCATGACGCCCACGGAAGGGCTAGTTTCATACGGATTCCAAAAATGTATACTTGTAGCATGTTGTGACCAATTTGGTTTTGGATTTATAGGTCTAAAAATAGCTGAATGGTACAAAGGGTCAATTTCCATTTGTACAGAGGTCACAATCAGAAGTTGCTCCAAGTTTGGTAAACAAATGAAAGAAGGTTGTTCATCTAGCTAATGTGTCAAAATTAAAGGACTATTTTGTAGCATTGGCATATGCGTAGTTTTTGTCAAAGATATGCGACAAAAAGGTCATAGGGCCACATAATAAATGGCGTTGACCTTCTTTGACGCCTTCGGTATTAAACATTTAACATAATCAAAACTAGTAACATTTGGGAGTCCTCTTTCCTGAAGCAATAATATGCAAGTATTTTTAAAATATAATCAGATTAACCTTTAACGTTGACCCCTATACAAATGAGATGACCTTTTGTGTCCATTTCGGTCATTTTCAGCCTTACTAAAACCAAATGGTCGTAGGTTGGCAAACTATACATTTTTGGAATCCTATGACTAGATGGACAACATGGAATACATTTAAAATTGATGGAGCATTTAAAAGTTGTGTCCCATGTTGTAACCTTACATTGGCCCCTATTGAAAAAGTGATAGCACAATTTGAGAGCACTACCTACCTTATAATAGCATTGATATAAGAGGGGCACCAACTAACTACAAAGAAAGGTGTTAAACTTTTATGTACGTGAGAGAGGTAAAACGAACTCCTTAATAAGGACCCTATGATATCCTGCTTTTGCTCTATAAGGAGTAGTTTACATTTCAAAAGTCTTATTACACAGGAGAGTCATTTTCATCTAACATCCATACCCTGCCAAATTTAGAAAAATATACCTTATCGTCAATTTAGGGCACTGGTGTCAAATAGTTAACATTTTGTTTAATTTTTCAAGATGGCTGCTAGACACCATCTTCGATTTTTCACAACAATTCAACGTGTGCAACTTTTGTATACACTATTCCAGTTTAAATTTTGTCGACAAAACTTAGTAATGAAATACATCAATGCTTGTTCCTTTAGGTCCTGTGTTGCCAGAGGAAAATATGCACGCGATTCATTTTCAAGATGGACATCTGGTCGCCATCTTGAATTTTTGCGAGCAGACAGTCTCAAAATGCTACAATTACAATTCTATTTGCTTCTCATGTAAAAATTAGTAGGAAAAACAACTTATTTGTCATCCGTCTACATAATCTGAACAAAGAGTATGTATATTGCCAAGGAGCCATCTTGGATTTCTTTCTTTTTGAGGTCAAAATGGCATTTATATGTAATAAACATCACTCAATGATTGTGTGCTAGAATTAGTGGTAAATGACATTTCATTCATCATTGTAGCTCATTTGGTTCCAGAGATATCACGTTTTATTGTATGTAAATGGATGCGGCGGACATTTTGAAAAATGCTCTGTAAAAAAAGTTAGCCGTCAGTTCTGGGAGGTGGTATTTATTAGGAGCGATTTTTTGTTAAAATTGGTCCATCTTGCCAAATCAATCAGAAAAAAAGGTATCCTAAAAATGGGGTCACGGCTATCATGAAAATGACTCTACTAAATAGTAAGTCTTAGAGCAAGATATATTGCATGTGCAGAGTGTGTTTTTTGCCATATTCCAATGGACAATGCGTTTTGGTTGTACTGCTCCAGGAGCCCCCCCCCCAACAACACTAATAATGGGTGGTAAAAACACGTGATCCATTGAGGTGGTTAAGAGATGTCAACTTAGAACGTACCGTAAAATGTACTTTGCTTTGTCGTCGTTTATCTTGTAATGTAAAAAGTTACCGTATTATACGCAGTATTCATTCTACCAACTAAATAGGCCTACCGTAATAATAAGTATAATGATGATTTAACCGATGGTCTAAATATGGCAAGTTTTACTAGGTTGGTGTTGTGGTCATCATTGTTTTTAATCCCTACATATTCCCAAGCCTTTTAATAAAACTCACGAATAAACACATTTCCAGATTTTAATTAAATTTTCCGTTAGAGTTTTAATGTAGTAGTTAGTGCTGACTTATCTTTCTTATTTTGTATTTATACGGTAATATGACTCTTTTTGTTGGCAGAATGCCAGTATAATATTGTAAAATTACAAGATCTTTAATATATACTGTGTCCGACCCGGTTGAAGTAACAATTCGTTCGTAAGGTCTCCTTTTGGTAAACTTGTGCCTCAAAAGCTCAATTTTAGCAAATTTCGGCTCCAAAATCCGGCAAATTTCACAAAATTCAGTTCCAAGACCATACCTTTGGGACACAAGTTCCCAAGACACCCAATTTTCGGAAATCGGGACCGCACATTCCCTACCTGAAAAAAAAAATTAGAGCCACTTCTACCGGCGCAATCGGTCTGTTCTTTAATGTCATTCAAAAAGCCCCCCCCCACCCTTCCACGCCAAAGACGCCCGAATAAGGTTCCAAAAGGAAACCCCAAACCCAAACCCAACCCCTCCGGAAAAGCGAAAGCCGAGAAACCGCGAAATTCTAGTTCATTTACGGAAGTAAACTGCAACCCCCACTTATATTTTGTTGGTCCCTTTCTATTATTGTCGGGCGTTATATCTTGTACCATTTCACGAACACATTTCACTTTATTCCGATTGGATTAAACCAAGAGATTTATACTTGAAGCTCAACTTGAATTTCATTATGTTTTGGTCAGAACTTAAGCCCGTTCAATACTCTTTCATCAGGTTAACTTCTTTCCCCCCAAAACTTACTAAACCCCCTTGCTTAAAAGCTTACCCCCAAAAGAATCCCCTTTTCATACGGACCGGAGCTAACACTTTAGTTGATGAATCCAACCTGTATATATATACTCTTCTTATAGCCCCGTTCTATTGTTTTTAGTATTGAAAACATAGAACGGGGGCTATAAGAAGCGAGTTATATCTATATACAGTGGATAAGCATCAAAAACTAAAGTGTTAGCTCCCGTACGTAGGACAAAGGGGAGTTTTTGGGGGTATCTTTTTAGCAAAGAGGGGTGTCGTAGTTTTGGGGGGAAAGAGGGTTAAACATGAAGAAGGATGTGAATGGGGACTATAAGTTCTGACCAAACATAAATGAAATTCAAAGTGATGCTTTCAGGTTATAAATCTTTCTAATATAAGTGCGGTTGCAGTTATTCCGTAAATGAAAGAAAACAAGAAATTGTCAATGTTGACATTTGTAGATTCTATATAGTCAGAACTTGTAAGCCCCGTTCACTCTTTCATGTTTAACCAGTCTTTCCCTCCAAAAATACTAAACCCCTCTTTTGCTAAAAGATTACCCCAAAAGAAATCCCCTTTTGTCCTACGGACGGG
>JAMKCH010050431.1:0-11032 GCA_023653785.1 Ophioderma brevispina
AGCGCTGTAACCTGGACATATAACGCTGCACAACCGACAATATGGCGAGTAACATCAATACACAGCGCGTTAAACTCGACATGCGCGTTTGGTTGGGGGTAAGGTGTGGGGAATTAGTGGTTTTTTTTTGGTTTTAATATCGCCCCAAATATCATATGGCCAAAATTTATGTACACACAAAATAAAGCCCAACATACAACAAATGATGTAGAAGCTATCCTTTTCAAGAGTTTGGATCTCTCTCTCTCGCTCTCTTGTTTTCTGTCACCACTAGGCCAATAATGGTTACACCCTTGTCACTGGTTTCAAACCAATCTTCGGTGACATTAATAGGGAATTCCAGTGTTGAATACTGATGTCTAACGCTCGACTGAATAGGTGTAGATCATGTTACTCTCATTCAAAAAAAAAAAGTGTGTAATATGGTAGAAGACATGCTCTTTCATACTTTTTGGGAATAATGGAATGATAGAAATGTTTAGTTTGCGTTGGCATAGAATCACCAACCTTGTGTATAGGACATCCCAATTCCCCACTATGGCACGTTCCACTTATCAAATCATGGCGAGTTTTTCCTCGCATGTCGAGTTTCATGCGCTTTATATCGAATTACACCCCCGCTATATGTCGAGTTTACAGCGCAGCCTAGCCGTTTGAACTCTATTGCCGAGTTTCATAAATCTGGTGTCCAGAATACTCATGTCCAGAATAAATCATGCCCGAGTTTTTAAAAAAATGGACATGTTTTTTGTTCAACAGGTGCAAACTGGACAGATTTTTTTTCGCAACATGAGTCCAACTCGACGTGTGATTTTTTTCTCCACATGAGCAAACTTCGACATGATTTTTTTCTCAACTGAGCAAACTCGAGTTTGCTCATGTCGAGTGTTGCAGCGTTATATGTCGATTCCAGCGCTTATCTGTCCCAGTTTTGCCCTCTATACATCAAGTTTTGCTCTCTATATGGTGAGTTTGACATAAATCATGTCCAGTTTGGCACGCTCTATTCTCGAGTTTTTGCTCTCTAGATGGGTGTAGTTGACACAATCATGTTCCCATGTTTTTCCTCCTGTCCAAAAAAACATGCCGTAGTTCTCACAAATCATGTCGAGTTTTCTCATGTTGAGAAAAAATCATGTTCAGTTTGCACATGTTTAAAAATCATTCCGCCGTGTTTTTAAAACTCTGGACATGATTTATTCCGGACATGATTTATTCTGGCATATTTATGAACTCGTCACTAGCGTTCAAATGGATAGGCAGCGCTGTAAACTCGACATATAGCGGGGTAAACTCGATATAAGCGTCATTAAACTGCATGCGAGGAAAACTCGCCATGATTTTGTACGTGGAGCGTGCCATAGTAAACGCTTGATTCGGCCCGAGGGCCGGCCGGCGCCTGGCGTCGCGAAGCGACCCCGTCGGTCTGCCCTTGACTGGCATTGAAAAATGGCAGTCAACTTGGAAACGCTAACAGTTTTTTTTCTAATAAGTAACCCAAAAGGGTTGGCAATCACCTACTGAGATATTCGTCTAATAATTGACTGATAACCAATAACGACGAAGGAAAAATGAGAATATGTATTTAATTTCGTGGAATTATCTAAAACGACTAATCCGTACAGTGCACTGAAAGATATATTATAGCATGCATGATGTTATATCTAATTTCCATCCCAAGAAATAACATTACAATTTTTTTTTCAGATTTGACGAAAGAAGTCGAGCGAGGGATTGTCATTGGTCTACACGATCAGATAAATGAGCGTACCTTTACATGGGTTGATAACACACCAGTAAGTCAGATTTATCTAGATTAAAAAGATCTCATTGTGCACATATTAAAACCAATAAAACCATCAACCATAGTTTGCATTATAAACTGGACACAAAAATAAACTTATAATTTACAATAGTATGTGTGTCCACCATGTTGTTCACCAGTCTTTGGGGCTGTTATAGTAGATTCATCGAAAAAACGATCTTTTATGCTGGGATGGGCGGGGGTGATCGGACAAAATGAAAATGTACCATTATCTCTAGTTTATTAAAGTCGATAGCTGCTCTGTGACTGAATTTATTTGTATACATCTATACATATATTCACATCAATGTGACCATGTTCTTGTATCACACAGCAGCTATCTAATCGTTCTTATTTCCGCGAGTTATCATGGTTATTGAGATTAGCGGATACAGACGAGTATCGTGGTATTAGTTCATTGATAGCTAGCGAATTAACCTGCGTGATTTCGGCAAAGTGAATTGAAACGTAAAGAGAAATTAATCTCCTTTTCTTATTTTGTGTGAGATCCATAGACTTACTTAGCTCCATTGATTTCCGTTTCGACTGAGAACATCCTGTCTTGACCAGTGGAACGATCTGGTCACGTGTTTGGAAGATCGCTTTTGGATGAATCTGCTATAAAGTCTGACTCAGAGATTTCGAAATATAATTTTTTTGTGTAATAATGAAAAATAGTCAACTAGAACAAAAGATAGTAACCTAAAATGCACAATTCCGAAATTTGAGATGAATCGGATTTCTCGTTTTGATGCAGTAAACATTTATGTGTAGTATTACGTCCCATAGGATACTGTGTAAAACAAAAATTCCGGATCCGGAATTTTATAACAAAATTGTGATTTTCTATATGAAGGAATTTGATTTAAAGGAAATATGTCATGATTCTGAATATTTGAAAAATTTGGTATGGATGGAAAGCTTAAGTAACGTAGATTACATATAAATCAAAATAAGTTGAAAATTGTCCACATTTGGTTGAGTATTTTTCCATTTTAATTTTCCGCCCAATAGCTTACTCGAAAACGATTCCGACAAATCCACATCGCAGGCAAATGGTGACATCAAAGTGATGACCATCCATAATTTACGTCGTTGTGAACATCATATCGCAGTGTTGCCACTTCAATAATAATTAAAACACAACGAAATGAAACAAAATATGTCATTCTGTAACTTATTTTTAAATTTTATTATTACTTTCATTAATCCATCAATATTACAGTGTCAGCAATAACAATTCGAGTCAACACGATGTTTTGGTCATCACTTTGACGTCACGAGGAGAGCAAAATTGGGCGCTTTTGATCAATGAAGCCGTGGCGAAAAATCCGCCCGTTTTCTTCGTATGTCAAAAAAGCAAAAATTAAAATGCCTCTATTTTGTTAATTTTACATCAAATTGTATTATTTTTCGGGAATTCGTGATGTATGTACATATATTTTATGAATGTAAGTCAAACTGAGCTTGACAAAAATCTTGACATATTTCCTTTAAGCTTAGCAATTTCACACAGTGATTAGTATATGGACAAGCTTTATGTACATCAAAAAAACACGATTTTTTTTTAAATTGAGGGCGCCCTCCTCAGGAAATCTCTGAGTCAGCCTTTAAATGACATCACCAGCATTTTATTACGCTTTGAAACTCTCATTGTTGAAATTTCCATAACAATGACATCTGAACAGCACGTTGGGTCATATCCCGCATTTCACTGTGTCAGTTTTGCAACGCTTGGTCATGACATGTTTAATAGTAGAGTATGAGTAATCCTTGTTACAATTTTAATTCATTTGATGGGCCGGACTTTACGATATGATCCAGTGAAGAAAAAGTGTTCTTTTTTGCTTCGTTTTAGGTACTCAGCTGTATACAAGCAATTGAACAATTCCACTGTTTAGTGCGCGTTCCAGATGCCTAATGCTTCGACGTATTTATCAATCGCTCAGATTCATCGTCTCTGTTTACATGCAGCCCTTGTTTACGCTTTCTTCTGTTCAGCTGATTAAACAAATTGTTAATTATTATTATTATGTTATTTGTATAAGGTTCATTTTGTGAAATGGATACCCGGTTCCGTCGCCTTTTTTCATTAACACTTATGGAGCAAGGGGTTTTCACTCCCGTGGTGCCAAGGGGGGGGGGGGGGGGGGGGGGGGGGGGGCCATGGGACCAAGAGGTCCATGGCCCCCCCCCCCCCCAGGAACCACTTTCCCGGGAGAATTTTTGCACGCAATTTATACCACTTGTGAAGCTCGAAGACAACCCCAATCTGCAATAAAAAATGGAGATTTGTTATTTTTGTGGTGCAAATTAGGGGCAAAACATTTGTATCAAAACACCCAAAAATTGGGCAAAAGAGGAAAATTCATGTATTTGTGCACTTATATCAGCAAACAAATGTGCTTTTGGTTCTCGTTTATTATTCTTATTTTAAAAATATGCTCAAATGCTTCCGTTAGTGCCCCAGGGGGGGGTCCATGGGACCCGCCCCCCTAATACTCATTAACTTCCCTTTCCCGTTTAATTATTTTGGTATGAGAAAGAAAGCTCATTTAAAAGTAAACATTACAAAACAAATTTCGGCGCAGAAATCCCACGCGTAAAGTGCGGCCAGCGCAAAACCAAATTTTGGGGGTCCTATGAACCCCCCCCCCCCCCTTGGTCACTTAAGTGTTACCGAACTTTGACCGCCGTCCTTTTTATCCCTTGGCTTTTTAAGCAAGAAGGACGTATTGCCTGTTTGTGGTTTTGTCATTCCCTGTCTTTAGAGGGGTTTAATAATATTCCTTGAAAACAGGCTGGGGGTAACTGTCCATTCTAAATATGTCTCTGAATGCACCCCTCCCCCTTGGTAAGACGTGGAATAAGGCATGCCGAAACAGGGTGAGTCCAAAAGAAGTACAACCAAATTGAGTAAAGGAAAACGCTGTGTGCTGTTCAAAAATGTTCTTCATGTAGTACATCCGCTGTTTTCTCAGCTCTCATAGAAAAAAAAAATACGGCTTTAGAATAGACTAACGCGTTCGAAGTTACAGTTGTGGAAGAAAATACCCAATGTGAAAGACCAAACAAGTTAAAGAGTATTCTTGCGTTCAACTCACCTGCAGGGCACCCCGTTTACCCGAAATTTCCCCTGACCGATCCGGTCGGGTCGAGGTATAATATTACGGGTGGAGTCGGGTCCTGCCTTAGCAGTTCCACCATTTCTCCTTACGAATCACTGAAAACCCTGAATGCAAAACACGGCTTTATCTAAGACTGTTACTTACTTGTTTGTTAAAGGGATAAGCAGCGATTTGCTAATCTGAAACATCGGGAAAAAAATCATCAAAATTCGTTACTGGCATGGATATGCGAACATAACCTGCAAGTGGTTGGCTTGCAATCCGGGTATTAAACCCAAGGCAGTATTTTTTATCTGATTCTGTAATTTCTGTACGTGCATATCAACCCCCCCCCCCCTTATAAAACACCCAAGAACACATTTACAAATTACAACAAACACCCATGATTTTCAGATTCTCCATGAACTTCTGTATTGGAGAAACACTGGTGTCAAAATTGTATTATGAAAAAACTAAACCAAAACATTAATTTCATTTCATTCCCCCATGTACTACAATCTCTTTTCCCAAATCTGAATCAAGTCATAGATGGACTGCCGGCCCGGTGTCATGTCACTGAATGAATCAAATACGTAACATGATTTAGAAGTTAATGGGTCGCTATAATCAAGGCTTGTATATCATTCGGATAGTTGAACCATGGAGTAAGTAGTATAATAACGCCATGGTTGAATTTATGTTATTAGTCAAAACGCATTGGCTATGGCATGGGAGTAGCTTGGAGTCAACCTACGCTGGTGTCCAAACGTGGAGATGATTTTGTACAGAGCTGGTATAGGAAACTGGTCACACGCAAAATTTGGTGGCTCATCTAATGTGTGAGGTACTACAGACTTTGTGTGTATGTAGATGGCATATAAATATCTAATGTCTACTGAAGGAAATTCCAGAATTCACATGCATTTTCAGAAAAAAAATATGCTTCTATAGTAGCGATCCATATGCCACATACACTCAGATTGTTTCGAGGATGCCGTTTGGGGTGTTTTTCGACTTTCTAAAAAAATGCAGTCCTCAGAGAAAGCTCGAAATGTATGTAGCTACATGTTATTCGGTCCCGGTGTAAAGAAACTGAGTGTCCCCCATGAGAGAGTGTCCTAGCTACCATAGCAACATGTACGGAATAAACCGTGACCTTGTAGACGAGGCCATTTGGGTACAGTCCTGAAACAAATGATGCATACAACACTCAATGGAGAACACAATAGACAGATGGGTGGTAGGACACTCAGTCACACGGACGCTGTAATATATGACACCGGCTCTAGAGACTGTTTTAAAATTAAAGGCACTATCAATGATTTGCTAAATCAGAAAATCCAAAAAATCATCAAAAACCACAATTGTGTATGTCTGTAACAAATATAGGTATCCTAACACCCCCGACAAATGATAGGACCAGAAGCAACCTAACAAGGACAAAATCGGATATTTTAGTCATTAGTGTCCAAACGGACACTTACTACACTCGTAAGTGAATGGATATTCGTATCTTTGAACACTGCCGTTTTCTTCCTTTTCTGTCAATTCTTCAATTGGAAAGAGTAACGTATGAGAATTTCACAGGCTTTTCCTTCACTTTCAAGCTATTCCTGCCAATTTCAAATATTTTGACTCTTTTGGATAAATCACTGATAGTGTCTTTAATTCAGAACGTGGACCCTGTAAGTAGCTTGCTCAATCTTTGCAGATTTCGCTGTTTCCACATGTCTGGTCTTAATTTTGATATGATACTAAACTGCAGAAATACGTTTGGACACAACGTGTTGTTGTTACTATACACACTTAAAAATAGGTAGTCAAATTTAACCCCTGATAACGGTCAACTATACACCAACCACTTTGTAGTGTCGTAGTAGTCAATTTATGACTACTACGAAGTCATTTGTACTAATTTGTAGTAATTTATGAGTGTAACATGTTTATATATGAATACAAAATTAGTACATAATTGACTAAATTGTAGTTGGTGTATAGTTGACTGTCATCGGGGGTCAAATTTGACTACCTATTTTTAAGTGTGTAGGGTTTCCCGGTCAAATTCGCACTTATTTCATTTAATTAAGTGTTATGGTCTTTCAGTTTCGCGATGAATTTGATTGCTTAGTCATAGACCGGTATCAATTTCCTACAAAATACAAACAGTTTCATTTTAGGGCATCCAATTTCATTTTAATGTATTAATTTCGTTTTTAAGCAACAGAAATCATTTTTGTGCAATTATATCAGATTTGGTTCAATCAAATTAGTTTATATCAAAACGTTTTTTGTAATGAACGCAAGGATTCTGATAAAATAACATACAATTTCACCGTGTATGTCGTCACATAGCAATTCGAGTCTACTTGAGTTTTTAGTTTCATTTATGTTCATTCAATTTACATTGTTGGGCATTCTATTTGATAAATGTAAAACCAACCGTAAGTTTATACATTTTTAATTCATTCCAATATTGTAAATATTATTTATCTGAAATAAACGATAACCAGTAACGTCTAACTAAAGTCATTACATTTTTTAATTCAATCTTTTTTCTTACGATTTATACGATTTAATCCACAAAACGTTGTATTTTTCTTTCTCTTCTTTCCGTCTGTCTCTTTTTTTGTAAACTTTTCTTTTTTTGTTTGTTGTCATTTGATTTTTGTTTTTGTTATGGTTTTTTTTGTTTTGTTTTTCGAATTAGAAATATATCATCCCTATACATTTAAACATAAGAATATACACCTCCATGGTCATACAGAAGTGAACAAATTTGTGCATGAAAAAGACCAAATTTGACTAAACCGTCTACTCCTGTGACCAGTTGATTTTTTCCTATCTGCTATTGTCGGACTTTCTATGCTGAACAATGAAGGACTTTGGTGAAAAAATGAAGTAGATATAACAGATTTTTCCGGTGGCGGATCTATTGTTTGCTGTCATCATAATTCAGACAAAATATGCTGAAAACCCAGCTATAAACTGGTAATCCATTGTCACATGGGGTAAAACGTATCAGCCGCGAAAATCGTTCATATCAACTCATTTCTTCACCAAATTCCTTCATTTTTCAGCTTAGAAAGCCGAAAATATGCAGATCATGAAAACATCATGCGTCCCAGTTGAAGTAAATAGGTCAGGTTTAAATTTTGTATTATGTCCATGCCATTTTTTTTTTTCACTGTGAGTATATACTCCCACTTAGAAACTATTAGGACTTTCGCCGATTGAGGGACTGCTCCATTAAATTACGTTGCGTGACGTCAGAATATTTGAGAAACGACAGAGTGGATTGTTGAATCATTGGGAAATTTGTATTTACATTTGTACGAAGCTGCGGTAAATTTCCCCCCATGTGCAATCGTAAGAATAGGTGTAGAAAATAAAACCATTCCTATCATTGATGGATAACTTTCCGCGCGTCCAAATCGGCATTATGAGTGAAGTTTCAGAGAATTTACTGCATCGTTCCGTACCTAGTTTTTCTCTCTTTTGCCTTAACTAAAATCGCTACACTAACAGTTTGAAGTAATATTTCCGAACTTATTTCCTTCTAATTATCTTTGAAACATTTTTATCATCAGCACATTTTGTATGGCAATCCTGAAGGTTTAAAAAACTTTGACTTGCATTGGTTGTAAAAACACTTTTCGATATTTTGACTGTTACTGCATGCAACCTGGTTGAAGAATGCCCCGATCGGGAGAATGTCGCAACACACACACGCTCTACTAGTGCTCATTAATTATGTTTGTAGGCCTGAGTCCCCGGCCCTCATTCATACTAACAAACAATTGCGGATTAACCAATCTTTTCAAGGACTGAGATTTATCGGATCATGAAACGAAATATCACAAGTGCTCACATTGGATAATTTTTGGAGTGAGATAAATTCAATGACTTCTCCCTTGATGACAGTCCTACCGGACACAGCTTGTAATATATGTATGTAAATACCATAATAAAAAGTTTAGATGTTTGTTTATTATGACAGAACCGACATTCGGTGGACAAAAGGTGGACAATTGGCTACGGGATTTTTTTTTTTTCTGATGAAATTGCCATCTGAAGATTTGATGTATAATAATATATTCGCATATTGAATGTTCCGTTATTTATAAGTAATTTAACTATTGATGTTTCGAATTCGAACATGGTAACAAGTTTTTTGAATATATGTTTTCCCCGGTTCAAATTCATACTCTTTCATTCAATAGTTTTATAGTCTTTCATGCACTGGTTCGAATTCCTAAAAAAATACAGAACATTTAATTGTTTTATCCATTTCAATTTCATTTTGGTGTATTTAAAAAAACTCGTTTTTAAGCAGCGAAAAATCATTTTGGGCAATTAATAAATTCGTTTTGGTTCAATCAAATAGTTTTTATTCAAATATTTGTTAATAAACACAAGGAATGTGGTCAATTGACATACAATTTCACATTAGTCGTCCGTAGCAACCCAACTTAATGCCATTTCCTGTTCTCTCAGTTTCCCTTTATTCATTCATTTGAGGGATTCTATTTGATAAATGAAAAATCTTTCAAACCATAAAATCTTGAATATATTCATCCTGTAGGAATAATTATTTATTTGAAAAAAAAAACGATAACGCAGTTAGTAAACTCGGGGTCATCGCATAATGATGTGGATTTTTCTTTTTTTGTTTTGCTGTTTTTCTTGTCTAATTCTTTCTTTCTTGGCGATTGATTCATAACATTGTTTTTGTTTGTATTTTGTTCTTCTCTTTTTCCTTTCTCTTTTTTATGTTTCCCTTGTTTGTTTGTTGTATTTGTTTATTTACTTTTTTTCTTTGTTTTATTTTCTTCTCAGGATAAAAAATCCATTGTCGATTAAAAACAAGATATAGACCCCTACTTTGGTTATATATACTCACATTGTATATAATGTGGGGTGAAATAAATTCAATGTCTTCTCCCTTGTTGACAGTCTTGCAGGAAACATCTTGTCCCATAGGCCAATAATAATTTTACAGTATAAACTATGTTTATGAATTAAACACTTTTTTGCACTAATTTTGCAAGCACCATTTTAAACATTCAAAATCTAAACAAATTAATTTTAGATGTTTGGTGTTACATATAATCACACTCAATATTCAAACACGTTAAAATCTAGAATGCTAAAATATATAAAAAGTTAAAAACCTGATTTTTCATCAAGGACAAATTTTCTTACTTAAACAATTGTCTCCTTTGTCCAAACAAAGGTAGATAATTTTCTACCGTACGAAAACTTGTCCTTGATGAAATTCAATTTGAAGATTCTAGGTATAATTTTATAAGAAATTTTAGATGATAATTCCCGGCAACAGTTTTTACAATGTATTTAACAATGTATTTTTACAATTTATATGAGATGAACTGTATGTAGCACATTGTAATCATGCGTAATGATCATATCTTTAATTATTCAACCATGGAATTGTTTTTATTGTCTTTCAATATGGGTCATATGCCCGTATTCGCATTATCTAAGTCCCTTCTAAGAAATATATACATATTATATTTGCTGGAATTCTAGGCCTATTGATCGTCTCATTCACAACCCAAAAGAATTTGCCGTTCCTTAAAAGATTGCAGCTGTTGTATACATTTGAACGAACGAAAACGAATTCATTTGCACAAGCAACCACCTGAACCTATCACGCTTGCTTTTGAATAGCCTACCTTATCTCTTAATTCCGTACCGTTTCTAGGAAATTGATTGAACATTTCTGGAAATTGGACGACCTTTTTTATTAGGCGATTAAATGCTCTATTCATTTAATCGCTTGAACAATTTGCGAAATTTGAAATATACTTTTTAGCGTGCGTTCAAATTCGCGCGAAATCGAAGAACTCAAAAGTCAGTTCGAATGAAATTAATATTAAATTGACCGGGAAAACCTATAAAAGATTCCTGGCTACAGTAGTACGTATATGATTATGTTTAATTATTGTACCTTGAACTTTTTTATTGTCTTTCAGTATATGGGTCACACATACCATTCTTATCTAAATTCCTTCCAATAAATATATACATATGATATTTGCTGGAAATTATAGGCTTATTTATCATATCATTCACAACCCAAAAATAATTGACGCTCTTAAAA
>JAMKCH010050432.1:0-11347 GCA_023653785.1 Ophioderma brevispina
GTTACAAAGTGCGTTGAAGTTGTCCCTTTTTTGTTCTGTCACGAGATGGCTTAACGCAGTTCATAACAATTTTGTTACAAAGTGCGTTTTTGTTATGAAGTGCGTGCCAACAGACCCTGCATGTTGAAAATAAAATACACTGGATGTGCATACACCTTAATCTTGAATGTTTTCATTCTACAGTCTACTGTTCATCCCAGTGATCTAGCAGCCATCTATGACATCTACCCCATGACAGTGATGGGGAAGACCACCTTGCTAGAATCTTCTGAGTTGACATTTGAACACAATGCAACCTACTTTGTCTATGTCATTGGTATGTAAAGACCTAGAGTTCCTCTAGTTTAGATTACTCATTTATCTCCTTCACTTATATAAAACCACAGTTAATCTTGGATTGGTGTTCCTTACTTCAGGTTTGGATCTACGATGGTTCAGTACCTGATGTCTGCCCTGATTAACATAACTTCAGATGTTACATTCCAAATTTGAGGATACATGTTATACCATTATCCCACCTCGGCCAACAGGTTTCTGTCATTGTCCTTAGTGTCAATTGTTGACCCAAGTGGCATTTGAGTTGCTGGTACGGGTGTTATTACAATACAAGACTGCTGATGGGGTTGTGCACCTTGATGAAGCAAACTGATTGTGAAAATTGACAAAGGACAGCATAATAGCCTAATAATTGCCAACTGTGCAGTGAGCATCCGTAGGGCGGATGGAATTCTTTTGTTTAGTCAGTCCATGAACAAAAGAATTCCACATTCGAAGTAAAAGCACATACCTCATGGATGGCATATAAACCTGCCTACTGTTAGCTCCAACGTAACAGAGATTCTCTTTGTGGATATTGCCACTCAACAATGCTGATCAAGATATAATCAGAAGCCCAAGAGGCAACATTCTGAGTTTACTTGGGTCTTGCACTTTAAGTATTTAGAACCACTAAGCATCACATTTTCAATCGTTTGTGCTTTAAGGTTCCCCTTTGGCATTATCAAGGGAATAAGAAAATAAGGTGGAACAAAGTTCCATTTTGTAGGACTTAAAAATGTGTGCTTTATCCCACTTCTGCTTAATTTTCAATTTAAAAAATGGCAAATTACAGGCCCTAGGGAAATCTATATTTTGCAATGTTGATACTAGCAACGGCTACAGAATCTTGGAAGGCACTGTTTAAGCAGCTACTACAGGAATGCACTGTTTGTTGTTGTTTGTATGTTGGATATAAAATTAAATATCATACAGATTTCAAAGAAAAGGATGTGAACGAAAGGGATTGCCATAATTTGATTGGTTGAAAAAAAATAGTACATAACTAATCCTTTTTTCACGGGCAAATTATATGCACCTGCCATATATTTATTTGATTTTAGGTGTAAATGAGGCAGGAGAGTGTAATGTAAGCACGGCAACATTCCAGGTAGATGCCACTCCACCCGTTGAAGGCAGCATACGTACTGGGCCATTTTATAATTTGGTATGTACATTTACCGCTTAGACCTGTGCATATACTAACAAAACTGCTCATTTCATGGTAGTGTAGTCAAAGATTAAAAATTCAAAAGTGTAATGTATATATAAATCTGTTATTTAGACAAAATTAAAAGTAAATCTTGTCAAACTAAGTGACGCATGCACAATGCTTGTTATTTTTAGGTCTGTATTCAATTACTACCCTGTATTTACTCCTTGTAATATCTTTCAGCAAAGTGATGCATGCATCATGGTATCCATTCCTGATGGTATCTATTCAATTCTTGGACTGTATTCAATTGCTGACTGGTAATCTGTCTCAAATTCAGCAAAGTGATGCATGCATAATGGTTGCCATTCCTGGCCTGTATTCACACTTTGTCAAACTAAACAAAGTGATACATGCATAATGGTTGCCATTCCTTGCCCATATTCACTCTTTGTCAAACTAAGCAAATTGATACATGCATAATGGTTGCCATTCCTTGCCCATATTCACTCTTTGTCAAACTAAGCAAAGTGATACATGCATAATGGTTGCCATTCCTTGCCCATATTCACTCTTTGTCAAACTAAGCAAAGTGATACATGCATAATGGTTGTCATTCCTGGCCTGTATTCACTCTTTGTCAAACCTAGCAAAGTGATACATGCATAATGGTTGCCATTCCTTGCCCATATTCACTCTTTGTCAAACTAAGCAAATTGTTACATGCATAATGGTTGCCATTCCTTGCCCATATTCACTCTTTGTCAAACTAAGCAAAGTGATACATGCATAATGGTTGCCATTCCTTGCCCATATTCACTCTTTGTCAAACTAAGCAAAGTGGTACATGCATAATGGTTGCCATTCGTGGCCTGTATTCACTCTTTGTCAAACTAAGCAAAGTGATACATGCATAATGGTTGCCATTCCTTGCCTGTATTCACACTTTGTCAAACTAAACAAAGTGATACATGCATAATAGTTGCCATTCCTTGCCCATATTCACTCTTTGTCAAACTAAGCAAAGTGATACATGCATAATGGTTGCCATTCGTGGCCTGTATTCATTCTTTGTCAAACTAAGCAAAGTGATACATGCATAATGGTTGCCATTCCTGGCCTGTTTTCACACTTTGTCAAACTAAACAAAGTGATACATGCATAATGGTTGCCATTCCTTGCCCATATTCACTCTTTGTCAAACAAAGCAAAGTGATACATGCATAATGGTTGCCATTCCTGGCCTGTATTTACTCTTTCTCGAACTAAGCAAAGTTATGCATGCATAATGGTTGCCATTCCTGGCCTGTATTTACTCTTTCTCGAACTAAGCAAAGTTATGCATGCATAATGGTTGTCATTCCTTGCCTGTATTCACTCTTTTGGTAACTACAAAGTAATGCTGCGATACATGCATATGGTTGCTGTTCGCTGGCCTACTTCAAAGTGATGCATGCTGGTTGTCATTTCCGGTCTAATATTTTGGTATCGAAAATTGATGCCATCACTGCAACTACTTTCAAACAGCTGTGTATTATTGGTGGCGATGTTATTAGGCACCCTGTTATACTTTGTTCTCAAACACTTGTTCATGGAGAACTACGCGAGTTAGTTGGACAAAACATAGCCTCTATCCCAGGTATTAAAATTAGTTCCCTTAACCTCCTACCCACATTGGGGTGGGTCAGATGGTCCGTATCGATTCCATTATTCTATCTCCATATAGTAATTCCCTGCAAGCTTGGTGGCATTATGTAAGAACCGTGATCCGTTTCTTCGATTTGGTGGAAAAGGTTTTATACGATGAAAGTTGTTGTCAAAACATACTCACTCCAACTACTGCAGCGCCCTCTTGCAGTGATGATAGCGAAGGTAGTCGAGAAGTTATAGGTGGATGGATTGACGGCCTCGCAATGACACGGAGTACATGTTATGGATTTGGAACTGCATGGTATGTCTATTCCTTCCGTTTAAAAACGGTTTGTGTCTGTGATTTTAAAATTAAGCACATGGCTTTTATTATATTTTATGAAAGTATTTGAAAGCTCTGGTGCTATCTCTAAATTATTTCTTATCATGTCATTTTGTAGTATGATCCATCGAGTGTTAAAATTAATAATTGGGTACAAATAAAGTTCTCGTGAAGTCCTATAATCGTAATCAATTTGTTTAAAGTTGATGCAAAATTGAATTGTATTTTTAAATATTGATTTGCTCTATCAAAGTCTTATAACCAACATGTCAACCGAGAGGCAGAGAAACATGCCGGTGGATATACAACACCGTTGTCATCCTCCACACTATTGGATGGATCCTTGCCTACTTGATTATTGGTAGATGGCGAAGACTTTCGGGAGGATGACATTCATCATGGGGGGCAGATACAATCCTCAGTAGGAATTTGGTTAAAGCGGCCAGGCACATTTTAAACAATATATAATTTCTCAGTTGCTCTCAAATGAATAGTCTAGGACCCTGAAAGAATGTTTCACACACAGAAATATCTTGCCCTTAACTTGTATATACTCAGCACAAATTACGGTTCTTTTATCATCACATTGCAATCGACATACTTGTCCATTTGCTAGTGCAATGCACCGACAAAAGTGTGAATTATACTTAGTTTCCATTAATGTCCAGTACATAAACACACACCACCAAACCAAAGACAAGAATTTGTGCAAGCGCAACCAATTCCTGCATATACCTGAACAATGGTGGACTGCTTTGTACAAGGAAGACTGGCATTTGATAGCAGTGTTATGAGATGTAGTCCCTACTACATAATGCATTCATCCCTAGGTACATTCCTACACATGCTGATGACAACAATAACTACCCCACCCTTACTACCCAATGGTATCTTTGTATTTGGATGCAATATGATTGAGCATCTAATCAATACATGATTCATCTATTGCAGGTACGCTTCTGACATATGGCTGAACCGCGGGTCCCCTTGTCCAATGGAATATTTGGCATTTGATAGCAATGATCTTGAATGTAATCAGCTACACAGTATGTGGAATGTGGAATGGAACAGAGTGGAATTAAAGCAACCAAGAAGACAAGGTAAAAACACTGTATTCTCCAGTTCAGTTTAAAGTGTAGAATTGCCTTTTTTAAATGTTAAGTGTTAAGAGTATTTACTCCTGGTATTCAAATGACTTCAATAATAAAGGTAATAATTATGAATGTTAATCTATTCCAAAATGAAAAGCTTTTCAGTCCTGTATGGCTATGGTATCATATACTGCAATATAGCAGTTCTGGAACTTAAATCATGTGTGATCAGTAATTGTCTCCTCAAATAGAGTAGCATTTGTATTACGAATGTATGTTCTTTTAATACGGTTAATCATAGATGGAGCCAACTTGGATATAACTTACAGCGAGACACTCCAAAAGACCATTCTTTCAGGAGCCCTTGCTACTGATGCACACATACTCAAGGGAGGGAAATATGGAGGTACAGATTGTAAGAGCTGATGGTATCATCAGTGAACATAACAAATAAGCAGACGCTTACAGGCAATACCTATTAGTGACCACTACAATAAATCATACCGCCATCAGCATTAAATTTAACGTAGAGCAGACTCTATAATCAAGCAGTGGACATAACAAATATAGCAGACACTTTCGGGCAGTGAACAAACATCTAGAGCAGATGCTATCAGGCAGTGCTCATAGTAATCTTCCTTGTACATGCTTGGCCCAAATATAACTGAATGAGTTGTTTCTTGATGGTCTCAAGACCACAGGCCTGCTTCAATAGGTGAACTCTCTTGAGATCACCAGGAGGCATTAGTGCTAATTATTCCCCCAAATGAAGAATCTCTGTATACTGTGTGGTTATTTTCACTTCTAACTAAGCAATTACTGCGGGAGGATGCATCCATATGCTAGTATTTTCACAGAAGTTATAATCAAGATTTACATCTTTAAATTGATATTCTGATATCAATTCATGTTTATAAATCAAAGGGTTTTAAACTTACCAAGAACTTAACATGAATGCTTAGTATTAAATGCTGCTTGTTTTTTTATACAGGTTGACATCAAAGCAGCCAAAGGAATAGCAGGTGCTGTTACATCCATAGTATTCTGGGATGGACCAGGAGGTGTGGCTGGAGAGTTTAATGAACCCACACCAGAGAATTGGATTGGTACATTATGTGCTTGTTGCCATGAAGAACCCATCAATGAAGTAAGTTTATATTGTGCTTTTAAGGAACTAACATACTGATTCAAAACAAAGTTTACTGATATCAATTTTGATAATTTGGGGAAACAATGTTGTTTGCAAAGATGGGATTTGTTTCTATTTTTCTTAAAGTATGACGCCTAGAGTAAACATTACATTCTTTTGGAATCCAATGCATGTTTATCGTCCCATAAATTGTTCTTGCAGACATCTTGTTACTGTAACTGCACCGAGTATTTCTTCATTAGACCCAGTGCAACATTGCCTCCAACTACCATGGTGCCAACAGAAGCCCCTGATCCCAATGGAGGGGCTAGAATTGTATCCCCTGAAGAGGCAGAGGAGTTAGCAAGGCTAAAAGATGAGAAAGAGAAGGAAAGACCACAGAGAGCCTGTGGTTTGCAGATTTTTTCTGGTAAAAGCTTAAACGATTTCAGGAATATTTACATTATCCCGTTGGCTAGGTGCTAGGTGTTGTGTGCTTTATTCTGTTAGCGGATTAAACCTCATGATATAAAGCAAGTGTGAAGGTTATAGGCCCAATGTAATTATGCCGATTATGACCTTATATTGTATGAGGACAATGTGATGAAACTGCATCCATATATATCTGTCTACCTGTTTTTCTGTGCTAACTGAGGTATACTTGTGTGACTCTATTTCTTATGTTTGCTTTATTCCTTGTTTATTTTTGCTACTGCTTTGATAAGTCACACAAGTATACCCTTGTTAACTTGTCTGTCAGTAGACACTGTGAGATCTTACACAATTTCATTGGTTCCTGCTCGGTTTAATTCGCAATTTAGACTGGGTATTACGTGCTGCATATTGACCTTATTTTTGAGGTTAATGTGCTTGCCCCATACCATGTTTTGCTATATTCGTGCATGCTTATCAACGTTGCGTATGTTTTTTTCCGTTCAATGGGTTGTTTGATTTTTCTCACTTGGTAGTGACAATCCTGTGTTGCTGTATTTTAGCAATAAGGATTACTTTTTGTTTTGTTCTGGTTTTATCATAATAAATGGCACTTTCATGCAGCTGTGACTGGTTCCAAAAATCATGCTTTTATTCTCTAAGACTTTGATGGAGTATCATGAAATTTAGTGGGGTAATTCTGTGGGTAGAGGACATGGGGAATTTAAGGTCAAATGTCATTTAGAGATTATTTGACATTGTGTATAAACACTTAAAATGCTGATTCAACAAAGTTGCTCATCCACGATGGCAAGTCATATGGGGTGTTCAGAGATACAAGGTCAAAGGTCATCTTGGAGTCGCTTGAGGTCATTTTTGAACAGTTGTCAAAGAAATAGATAGTAAAATATGTGGTGTGTTCGGGCATAAGAAATAAAAGGTCATCTAGGAGTTATTTGAGGTCATTGTTAACAAACATTAAAATGCATGCTTCACATAAATTGCTGAGAATGGTTCTTGAAGAGTGGGTCGTGTGTGCAGGTGTTAATGGTTATTTGAGGTATTCATGAAAACACTAACAAAAACACATGTAGACAAGTGGACATTTGTTACAGGTGGACTTTGTAAAGATATTTGGCATCCCGGACTGTACGTTATATTGTTTAAGTTTTGTGTCATGGAGGGGGCCTTTAGAAACCCATCGCCTTGAACTGCTGGACAAAGTTGTCTTTAGGACTGAAGAAGTTCACCTTCGATTTGTTATCCTCGGACATTAAATGTACGCCTTTTAGAAATCTTCACCGTGAAGACATCGTTGAACGGCAATGTTTCTTTTAATTCTGAACATAAATCACCTCATCAGAGCTGACATTTAGAATAAGTATATTTTTACTGCGTTGATAGTACAAACTGTATTCATAAGACTATTTTTTACTGCATTGATTGTTATTATCACCATTGTAAAGTGTTTTGAACATTCCAAATTCTTGGACTAGTCGTTTTTAATCAACAAAATTGAAATTAAAATTGTTAATAATATAAAATATCAGATCATTTATGTTTAGGGGTATTTTGACATCCATGTGATAAGAGTGAATATTAGCTGATGAATCTTCACTTAAGCCTTAAGTAGGCTATGAGAAAGGACGTCAAATACGGAGTGTAGCCAACAAATCATACTGTATCATTCATGCTTTCCCTAAAAGTTGGGATTAATGTGTAAATGGAAACTCCTTATTATGGATGTTTTCAATGATGATTCTGTTCCATTCTAGTGTTTTTCATTTATGGACATTTCTAAAATGAACATGGAAGAAACACTGTATGGTAGTATATACTAAATCTGATAATTATATCCACACTTATGCCAGCAAAATAACGAAAGCTTTGTAGTACGATCGGATATCTTCATGTCATGGTCAAAGACAAAGGTCAAAGAATTTGATTTAAGGAGAGGATGAGATTTTGCGACCATGCATCAAAGAGTGTGTGTTGTTGGAATATTGTGCAGTTCATTCATCCTTTGGAGGGTGTTGAAAATTAATGCAATCATGTCAATGAGATATGATGCAAGTTATTGGTTGGTCCTTCTGATGAAAGGACATTTTTTCACTGTTTTTCCAGCTGGAAATGAATCCCGGGCTGTACTGTGGTGCCGATATTACCAGGATTTGTATCCACAGGAGCTTAGTAGAGCAGATTTGGAATTTGATCCATCTGAAGATTGGCACAACTACAAGCTTAAGATTAATGTTATACGAGTAGATGCAGTCAGAGTAAGAATCTCAACATTTGCTGGAGGTGTTTTTGGTGGTGGTTTTGGTGATGGTTTTTGTGGTGATGGTGGTGGTTGTGGTGTTTTCTTGGTAATGATGGTAGAGGTAGGGAGGGGTGACCCAAGCTGGTGACGTAAATAGATAAACACAACAGAGGTAGGTACTTACTGCATACTGCTGTTGTGACTGAAGTACTACTATTTAGGTATGTCAAATGAACTGCATTGGTATTGAGCTCTGTTGATGACTTTCTCGCCAAGTTTGAGGCGTACTGTTTCATTCACAGTTATGACATGACTACGTAGAACCTGTATATCTGTAAGATCAACAATATTGCCAGTCTTGATGCACCCTTACGGAAAATCAAGCAGCTCAATCAAAACAACTCTCATGCTCCCATCAACACTTTTCTTGACACGATCATTTTTATCCCCCAGCTTGAACAGCAGTAGGGGGATATTACGATAGCGCGCATGTCCGTATATGTATATGTATGCCAGTTTCTCACGTCTCCTTCGAAAGGTTTAAGTCCGATTTACACCAGACTTGGGGTTAAGGTGCAATAGGGGTTCGTTCCTGTGTGGATGATATCAAAGGTCATAGACCAAGTTCAAAGATCATCTGAGGTCATGTTCCAGACTGCCATCTTGCCAGGGGGATGATGCAAGTTGACTTGCTGTATTTTTAAGTTATGGAGTTAGCACTGCAGACACTGTCAAAGAATGATTTTTTATCTTTCTCCAGAGAGGCCGCACTATGGAAGGAAAAAACTATTTAGTCTCTTCTTAAATCAATATAAAATGTATTTGATTAAAATACCCGTTCTGATACAATCCGCTAGGAATGCAATGTCTAGTATGCAGAAGGTTACCAGCATTGGATCAAGTGGTTTTTTTTCAGAACTTCCATGCACAAGCCTCTACGATGAAATTAAGCCATTGTTGATTTTGATTAGGTAAAGTGTATGGCGCTGTCATTTCTTTGGAAGGGGTATTTTAAATAACAGCCTAATATTATGACCAAAAACGCCCCCACCAGTTTCTGTAATATGTTTCTTCCTCAATACCGATTAATTTTCAGGAAACATTTCACTGTTAATGTAGTAGTAGTAGTAAAACCAAAGTTTTAAATCCGGTTTGTCCCCATAAAACGGGGGTGGCAGGATTCACCTCACACTCGTAGCAATCGCCCCTGCACCCTCCTTCTACTTCGCTTGATTCAATCCATCTTCAACCCAACCCCCCTCCTCCACTTGCTTCCATGTCTTCTTTGGTCGTCCCACGGTCCCCTCTTCCTCAAAACGCCCACCTTGAACTCAAAAGCCCTTCTTAAAACATGCTCGTCATCCTTCCTCAGCACGTACCCATACCACTCTTTGCCTTCGCCAACCGTCCATCGCTTCTTCAGCCAATCATATGAATCAGCTTCAGTATTCTCTTTCCATCAGGAATTTCCACACCACACATCGCTTTATCGTTGCTCTATCCTTCTCAAAAATCCATCTCATTTTCGCTTCAGATTCCATGTCTCGTTCCCATACTATGTTAATACTGGTTGGATCAAAACCAGACTCCTGTACCCAGACAAAAATCTGCGTTGGGTGTCCACTTCCATATCTTAGACCTTAGATTTGATACTCTGGCAATTACACATCACGATCTTAATTTTATCCATAGGCTTAGTCGCTTTCTGCTTACACCCCTGATTACAGGCAACTGAATTGGTGTTTGGTAATTATTGAAAACTTCAGCTGACTGACGTTTTTACGTCATGAGAAGTTTTCCAGCGTTGGAAAAAAGTATATGTTCAATGTCTTCCTTTCAATTTCTTACGGTCCAAGCAGCGGATCCTCTGTTAAAACGGTTGTTATGTTTATTCAGTACCTAAGTAGTCCCCCCACCTGCCAAATATATGAAATAAAAAAGTAAATGCCTTTTTATGAAATGAAATGAGGTCTGTCACGTCAATATTGTTTTAGTATACAGGTTGAGTAAAAAAAAAAAACTTGACCCTAATTGTATCCGCCATTTTAAGTTACAATAGATTAACGATGTGATATCATCTGAAATTGAAAGTTGTAGTTTAACCGATTGGAATTATCTTGCAGTAAAATTAAGATAATTGAAAAGTTTAAAAAATTAAAATTAATTTAAAAATTCAAAATGGTGGGACCAATAATGGTCAATTTTTACTCACCCTGTTTAATAGATTGTACCTCAAAATTACCGATTTTAAATGATATTGTTTGTCGTATCATATTGTATCAAGCTGTACTCATTAACTTCGATATAAAACAACCCTAGTAGGAAGCAGCGGACATTTCGATAAAAAGGAAGAACTGGACATATTTTAATCAGGCTACGTATTCAGCTCATGGCCTCCGTCAGTCCCAAGCGACTATGGATAAAGCGCCCACATTGAGTCACAGGTTAGGGGAACAGCGACGTCTGTGGCGGAAGAGGGCATCCTAGATGGCAGTCTCTGCCACAGGTGATACATATATAGGATGTCAGAGCTTGACTATCCAAGGATCTGGCATCTTTTTTTAGCTCGCTTGCTTCTCAAACTGGCTGGTGATCTGTGTTCGCCAAGCTAAAGGTGTTGCTTCACTGTTCTCCGCAAAAGGTGAGATTGTCAGCAATTATGTTTTCTCCAGCACCCAATGTCGATGTTCAGGGTACACATAACCCGCTCCAAATAGCCTTGTAGCGGAGCATGGTCGACCAATTTCCTCTTGCCCAGATTGTAAGCTCAGCATACATGATACCTTTCGGTAGACGGCAATCCTCCATTCGACGGACATGGCACAGCCATCGGAGTCTGCGATTTTCATAGAAATGTTAGATGGATAGGGTCCAATTCGAGTCAGGAGCTCTGAATTTTGGCACATGCCTTCAAAGTGACACCCCAGAATGCGTCTAATACAGCGCAGATGTAAGCTGTTGAGTTTCTTCTCATGCCTAGAGTATGTAAGTCATG
>JAMKCH010050433.1:0-24338 GCA_023653785.1 Ophioderma brevispina
AATTATCATAAACTTAGCATGACGTAAACCGGAGCATGACGTAAAGCATAATAGCGCCACGCACACTATGATTACGCGTAATAAGCGTCACTCACGACTGGCGAACTATAATCTACAAATTTCATGCAGATCAGTGTGAGTACGCATCCTTATTTATTTTTTATTTTATTATCCCTGTTTTTAATGCTTCGAACGCGATGTTTCTCGTTGCAATCTGTGGACGGATCTTTCCGGACATGGCGTGAATGTTTTCGTTGCATCGGGCCGTCTTCTGGGAAAATATGCGATTTTTTTTTCGTTGCCTCTGGGCCTTCTTTCCGGTAAGTGGCGCGATGTGTTTTGTTGCATCTGGGCTGTTATTGACTTTACGCTACTTATTCCTGGGCGCCGGGAACACGGCCGAGATGCAATGAACGCAAACTTTGGCTCTCGTTGCATCTGGGCCGTTTAAAAATTAAAATAGATTGCCCCGCGTTGCATTTGGGCCGTCGGCCGGCAAAACGAACCCGGTCCGTGTATTAATCCGATGTTTCAACACTTTACGCAATAAGAAAGCCAAGATACCCAACAACGCAAAAGGTGAGAAATTAAGCGTCTAAAATGATTTAATTCAACCAAATGAGCATTTGTGGTTGACATTCCTGTGGCACAACAACTGTGTTCAAACGGTCTTTAAACTGGCCTGTTAAAGCCCTGGGACTTTTCCTAGGCAGTGAAATGATAACGTCCATGTGAAAGATAACACTGCCTGAAGTCAACAGTTAACGGGACGCATCATATCGGAGTGAAACTTCATTTACTCCCTTGTTCACTGACACTGACTGTGGTCAGTCCTTGAAGTTGAACCTGATTTCCATGTTTCACTCTGCTTTTAGCCTTTAGTCCACTAATCTATGACAAATACTAGGTACACCGGGACAAAATTGCTACAGAAGGTTTTTCTGCTGTAACAGCATAAAAAGATCTGCCAAATAACTATCAAAAAGGGAGAAAAGGGAAGGCTCTTGGCAGACATCTATTTCATTTATCTTATGTCGACGTATACGCCCAGATTTTACAAGGTATATAGCTCATAAATGCATGTTTTAATGGAGATTTTCTATGTTGTTTCCTGTTTGTTTTTGAACATGTTTTGCATGGTAAGAATGTTCACAAATGTGTATAACGGTCAGTATTTTATCTGAAAGTGTTTTCATTCACTTAAAAGGAAATTACTTTTTCCTTTAAAATGAGGGGTCAATCACTCGTATCCCAAGTAAATAGCTGAGTTTTACTTCATGCCCAATGATCCAAAATCGTGTGTGTGCAGATGTGAAAGCACGCACATGTAACATATGTACACGTTTTATGTGACTCATTGACCTTCCTATTCTTTACTGTATGGTAAGCACAAACACTTCCTGCTTTAAAATTTTTGATTAGGCCTAAGGAATGAGGCGCCACTAATTACTGACGTCACTGACGCGCCGGGTGACCGTCGGGTGAACCAGAAGTTTGCTTGATGACTCATCATGCGCACAGAAGTTTTTTTTATGATGATCCACAAGGTCAATGCTTGTACCCATGCGCAGTTCGATGAAAAAATTTTCCATCATGAACCTTACTGTCCTCGCAAAACAAACGAAAACGGCCACTCCGTTGCAATTTTTTGTGAAAAAGCAGTGCTTCCATAGATTTAATGATTTTGACATCTAAAACCTGCTCGGGACTCTTGTAATTAAATTTTTGACTTAGGGACGAAATGACACTAATTATATCGTAAACTACAGCACATGTACACGTGATAGCAGTCATTTGCTTTAGGTCGGGTTTTGTTTTTTTTTTAGAGGGCGGATGCAATATTCACCTGTGGTTTCCGCGGAAAATTTCAGAATTGTATTTTCCCTGTCGTAACCGCACACGTGACCATCATTGCGCGTAGCAATGTTTGAAAATACTGTTTGAAATATGAATATTTTCATATATTTGGTTTACAAGAATAAAAATGTACTCATAGTTTTCCCTAATTATTTGTTAGGATTGTTTCATGGTAGACCTTGTATGAATTACTTTGAACTGCTTAATATATTTGGCATTGACATGCCTAAATAATCCCCACCTCGAGACCTCATAACCTACATTCGTAATCGTGACCGCATACCCTGGGTGGCCCGGATTGTTGCCATCTTGCGGCGTCACCACTGCAAAACATTGGAACAAGGCCAGTGGCTGAATTGACTTGGGGACACCACGCTACCATCGAATATTATTTCCTAACTTACCTCATCTTTAAGTTATTACAGCTCCATAACCGCTGTGGCACCTCCGTTATGATGCATCCCTTTATGCCAAAGAAGAAATCGGCAATTTTAAATTCGACCTTGTCATTTATTCCAATGGTTAAAAAACAAAAATGGTCGGCCAAACCAGGGGTCTTACTGTCACGACTAAAGCACCTGTTCATACATGTGACGTTCAGTGACATGTTTGTATTCGCTTTCAACTGGCAATAGACCGTGATATTTTAATAATGACTTCTGCCTTCTGGCAGAGGGATTCTTTCTGATCCGTACCCCATCCTTCGCCAACCCAAACATAACAGCAGAGCCCCTAGATCAAATTAAAGTCTCTGAAGGACATATGTTTCCAAAGTTTATGCCATTTTCACATGCAACTATTTAAAACAAACGATAATGGACAAAATGATAGTTTGAAGTCCACTCTCACCCTTGCATGCAGTTTTTTTTGAAATTGTAAGTGTCTTTTATAGCATTTCGTAGACATAATTTTGACCCTTTTACCATGCTTATCGCCTTCACACGTGTGTGCGTCTCGTATGCAACCTCAAGCTAATTACTTAACAAGATTCTCATCACTTTTTCTCTAGTATAATTAGCTGACGCCATGTAAGTCTGTTGGAACCCAGCTAGCTTGGCCCCAGCTGGTTGACTAATAGATAAGGTTTTGCATAGTAAATTATACCGTACGCATACTACCACAATACTTCTGCCACGTGGATTTCTAATTGGAGGCCTACTTAGCGAACTTTATTTTTTAATACTATTTCTTTGCCTCACCCCCCTGCATGTTATTTTATTTTTTCAAAGCTGTCTTTTTAAGATGGCGGTGAATCGCCTGTCAGCGGCAAATCTGCAATGTTCGGATCAAAATTCCACCCTTTAACCGTTAATTTCGTCATGCACCCGCATGTTTTTTGTTTCTTTGACATTCGTCTACATTTCTGTAAGATATTTTCACGCGAAAAGGTAGTTTATACTCAGATTTCGGCGCTGTTTGCCGGTGAATCGCCGACGCTACCGGGCACCTAAAACGAGAATTCACTCACAGCAGTACGCATGCGCATAATTAACCAGGACACAACGGAAGCGGTTTTTTTGTGGAAGGTTGTAATTTCTCCACAAAATGTTCTTTGTGCTTTACTGTGCTTCGACCCCGTAAAACCTGGTGTTTCACTATAGGATATTCATGAATCAAACTTACAACCCTTGTTCTTAGAAAGTTCTTAGATTTTTAGTTTTAAAGTTTTTAGATCAATTTAAGTGATTTTTCTCCATTGAACCACACATTGAAGGCAATTTTAGTGCTTACAGGCCTATCAACTTGATACTGCATGAACACCCCCCTCTAGAGTTTGCTAAGTGAACCTTCTTATCCGGTGGCTATGCCTGCAAGGTGTGTCATGTAACACTTGCAATTGATTTATTAAAGTGGAAAGTGATGGTCTTTATTCAAGAAGGCCGCAATTTTTTCCGCCACATTAATTTTGCATTCTAGATGATTTGTCAGACTTCAACGGGATTGTGGATATTTGTATTTAGGAATTATTATCAGATAGTATTTTCTTCACCACATTGGGGTCAACTATTTACGGGGGTGGGGCACGTCCTATGTAAAGTGATGGGTATATGTGCCCTCGGAGATGTGGAAAATACGGGGTCATCGGTACACAAGCTGAATAAAAATGTGGGTCCATCCAGTCATGAAAACTTAAAGAAGGGGGCCAATTGATGTTAAACCTGAAGTTAAAATAGGATCCACGTGACTTGCCCATCTTTCCAGATTCAAATTGCCAAGAATTTATAAAATTGCTGCTGCCATGAAATTTAAAAATTTTATAATGTGCAGGTAGCTGCGAAAATTTCGATTGGATGGTTCAAATTCCCTTTAAAAAGTGGATAATTTTTATGCAAAGTTGTGATAAAAGTGATAGCAGTAAAAGAAGAAAATGGGGTCATTGATTATGTGAAACATTTTAAAAATGGGGTCATTTGGTAATGCCCTGTATAATAGGTAGGACAGCAGCATGAAAATGTAATCAAGCAGTTCTAGACGTCACCGAAGTCAGAATCTCACAAACTTGTGACTACGCTGCTCATCAGGGGATGTGACATGTGCTGCGCAAGATCTACTACAAAGCATCATTGAGAATGCTGCAGATAAAAGTCAGCCTACATCTAAAATGCCAAAGAAGGGATGAATACATGACCTCAATTATGAAAGAAATCATCAACCTATCTGCACTACACCAAACACCGGGACCCAACTCAAAAAGATTATACCTCAATTAACCCCTCGGTCCTATGTTGTACAGCAAGAAAGCACTCTCGAGTTAAAGGGCCGTGGCCTTATCGTCTAATAGCATCGTCCCTTACTCCAAGATTTTAAACCGTCAGTGGTCAACATTTGTATTTTTAAAGAAAGCTAACTAGTTTTCTCATTTACATTTGTGAAATCTTAGGGCTAAAAGGAAATTTGGGTTTTGGAATTATGGACCGAAAATGTACCCCATTTTGTCAAAAAAACCCGATATCAATTTTATTTACAAAACCCATAATATGGTCTCAGAAAATCATGTTTTTTTTTTAGCTGCTCAACATAAAACAGGTTTAAATAGCAAATCAGCGCCTAAACTCTACAGATTTGGGTTTAGGGATGAAGACCATTCTATCAAGATGAAAACTTTATTTACTTAAATTGGGTCGTCCCTTTTAATATATTGTAAAATAAAACCAAATATAGGCCAACAAAGCACATGGTGTTTATGCAAATTAGATGTCTTGCCATGCGTCCTTTTTTCTACCTTTTTTTGATATGTTTGTTCGGGAGGATTTGTACAACAAGTTACAGCAACAAAACCTTCTGTAGCATTTTGTCTATGTCATACCGTAGATTGAGTGGACTACTTTGAAAAAGGGAGTGTTTTGGTTCTGTAGTCTGTATACGGCTATATAGCCAAAACAGGCCCTGTGGTTAGTAGCCGTATACGGCTACGGAGCGTGTCCAGAGTGGATCGGTTATATAGCCGGACACAGTGACAGTCGTGGGCCATACACCCATCGAATGTGTGGTTATCGGCTTTGCCCAGCGGCAACCCTCTTCCACACACACAAACGTCCATATAATTCGACGTCAACCATGTTTGATTCAGTCAGAAATGAAAATGCTTACCTCGCAATAAATGATAATGAGTCAAAAACACCTCACACCCACTTTCTCGTTCTGCTTTATGCCTTCTTATACATATTCCGGAAACAAATACATGTTGTACCACTGGTATTTTTGTAATATTCCAAAATTAAGTCAAAAAAGAGTGCAATCGAGAGCAAAAGTGCTCTGCAACAACCATAACAAATGAACTCTGTGGGCATAGGCATTCACTTTGACCCTTGCAAGTAAACAAGAATGCCAAGCTATTTTTTGTGATACAATTATTTTTTGCGATTTTAAAAGATTGTGACATTTACGTTTTAATTGTTTAATTTAATGGTTTCAAACAGAAAGAATCTAGCCCATGAGTCAAAAATACTTTTAAATGCGTTGAAATTTGCTTTAATAGTGTTCCTGAGGATGGCATCAAAAAAGTGAAAAAATAAAATAATTGCGAACAGTTTCCTCCCCCCGTAACAGCCTGGTACGGTTTCCGACTGTGTACAACAGACACTTTCATTACATTTCTTACCTCCGCTAACCAAATATTTCTTCTTTAATCGGTATAGGGATAATTAGCCAGCCAGGAAAACAGTAATTAAATGGATATTAAAATTACTCATTCATAATAAGAGCAATATTTATGTCGTTTTAAAATTTGAAAACCAGGAGAATGAGAAGTAAAACTTGGTAAGCGTATAAAATTTTGCCATTGGTGTTTCGGCTTTAGTGAAAGGTCACGGATCTACCTGACCTAAGGTCAGCATGCCGTTTTATTTGTCAACAAGCAGAATCGCTGGGTAACATCACAGAACATGAGAATATTTTAGGTTTATTTCAACATTATTCACTCTTCTTTTTGAATTCGACCTGCCATCTTGTTTCAAAACTGTCTGGTAAGTGTGATTTTATATATCAGCGGACAATTTCATAATGGTAAGATGATGAAAAGGTAATTTTAAAACATGTCAACAAGGGTCCCATGTATAACGCTTAAAAGCTAGTCAATGGAGTGTTCTCTGTGTTAGAGGGTTATATCCCTCTAACACAGATTCGATCTGTGTAGTCGTGGCATGCGTGACGAACCAAGTGAAATTCGTGATATTTACGCAGTGAAGGTGTGATCATTATAAAATGTGAAATTATGGATAGACTTTAGTTAGGAATTAGGATCACAACAGTCAGTGATAGTTCGCGCGGGCTTTGCGATCCTATTTGTTGGTGCCAAAATAATAGATGCTTATCAGGAAAAGCTGTGGCTGTTGCAACTCCCCTCCATAGGATGTGTTACAACATATAACTGTTTGACGAGGGGATTAATTTGTAAATGTATGCCTACTTTTTTAAATAGGTCTATTGAAATATCAAACACTAGAGATATGAGTTGCGACTTTTTTTGTTGTATTCTATTTAAAGCCGTTCGTTTAAACGAGAACCATAACTAATTCCATGAGCTCTTTTTAGAGCAACGATTTATTTCTTTTATTAAAGAATCCAATTAAAACAATACTAGTGGTTTTGTGAAGTGTTTTATCTGAAGGTTACAAAGCGCATAAAACACGACACTGACCAGAACATTCTTTTCTCGGCAAAAGTGTAGTTTAGGACCCTACATGGTTTACTGGTTAAATACTACTTAAATTACCCCAAAATCGATCCACTCACCTTCAGAAAACCCTCTTCTATCCAATGGCTGCTTTAAAACACATTTTTGTTTTAAAATAGTCCTTAAATTGAAGAAAAAATTGTCCAAAAAATCCATTTTCAAGCTACTGACATGCCGATAAACACTCCCGATGAGGCTTGCACCGCGTACTTAAGCGTGCGCGTATTCTATGCCACAACACGCTGTTTACCCAATCGGGATGCCCCTTGGTTGTCCCTCTAACTTTTGGACCAATCAGGGATGGGTTACCAAAAGTAGTTCGGCCATTTTAATGGCGTCTTCACTTTAGAACGAGTGCATTTTTACTCGCAAATTCTCCCCTTTTTCTACAAAACCCACTTCTTTCTTTCAGTATTAACCCTGTTTTCCAGTAACGGAATGTTAGTTTTATGGATGTAGGTAAGTTTCATGATTTTGTTTACACGTTTGGCATCTTTTCAGGGCCGAAATGTTGCCGATTTTTGGCGATTTTCAAAAGTTGTTTAACCTTGTCTGTTTTACCCCATAATGTCCCTCATTTTTCAAGCCCTGCCCTCTTCCAAAAAAAATTAACCTTGTTCGAAAGTGTTCATGGGAGCTATCTAATCTAGTCTGGTTGCTTTAGAATGATGGATTAGAAATATTTCATCCCTATATATGGGCGATTCCACGTTAAGTGGTCCTGGCATCCCAAAAATTGAAATATCAGCGCAATACTTTACAGATGGTGTTTAGGGATGAAGACCCATGGTCTATCAAATTAAACTTTAATTGACTTAAATTGGGTCGTCCCCTTTTTAATTATTGGAAAAGAACCAAAATATAGGCAACAATAGCACATAGGTGTTATCAAATAGCATGTCTTGCCATGCTTTCCTTTTTCTACCTTTTTGATGTGTTGTTCGGGAGGATTTGTACAACAGTTACAGCAACAAAATCTGTAAGCAATTTGTCTATGTCATATACCTTAGATTGAGTGGACTACTTTGAAAAAAGGGAGTGTTTTGGTTCTGTAGCTGTATACGGCTACCTAACCACACGGCCTGTTTTGGTAGGCCGTAATACGGCTACCGGAGCCGGTCCACATGGCTCGGTTATATAGCCGACACAGTGACATCCGTGGCATACAACCATCGAATGTGTGGGTACGGCTTTGCCCACCCCGCACCCTCTACCACACACAAACGTCCATATATTCGCTTCAACCATGTTTGCATTCAAGTCCAAAATAAAATGCTTACCTCGGCAATAAATTAGTAAAACAACCCTCACACACCAACTTTCTGCTTTATACACTTTACATATTCCGATACAGTTGTACCACTAGGTAGTTTGTACTTCAAACATTAAGTCAAAAAGAGTGGCAATCTGAGAGGCAAAAATGCTCATGCAACAACCATAACAAATGAAATCTGTGGGATGGCCAGCACTTTGACACCCTTCAAGTAAACAAGATGCACGCTCTGTTTTGTGATAATTTTTTTTGCGATTTTTAAGATTGTACCATTTACGTTTTATTGGTTTTAATTATGTTTTAAAACAGAAAAATTCCTAAGCCACGAGTCAAAAATCTTTAAAATGCGTTGTGAAATTTGCTTTATAGTGTTCTGATGATGGCATCAAAAAGTGAAAAAATAAAATAATTGCGAACATTTTCCCGTACAGGCCTGTACGTTTTCCGCCTTGGTGTACCACAACAACGTGCTTAAATTCTACTTACTCCTCTAACAAAGTATTTCTCCTTTAATCGTGGTAGAGGATAATTAAGCACAGGAAACAGTAGTACACTGGATTAAATTACTCAATTCAAATAGAGCAATATTTAGAGTCCACACGTTTTAATTTGAAAAACCAGCAGATATGAGGAAGTCAAACTTGGTAGCCGTATAAACTTTTGACATTGGTGTTTCGGTTGTGAAGGTCACGGATCTCCGGACCTAAGGTCAGCATGGCCTTTTTATTTGTCAACAAGCAGAATCGCTGGGTAACATTCACAGAACATGAGAATATTTTAGGTTTATTAACATTATTCACTCTTCTTTTTTGGAATTCGAAAACCGCCATCTTTTTCAAAACGTCGGAGTAAGTGGTGATTTTTATATCATCAGCGGACATTTCATAATGGGTAGATGATGAAAAGGTATTTTAAAACATTTCAACAAGGCCCCCATGTATACCTGCTTAAAATCCTAGTCAATGGAGTGTTCTCTGTGTTAGAGGGTTATACCCTCTAACACAGATTCGATCTGTGTAGTCGTGGCATACGTGACTAACCAAGTGAATTCGTGATATTTACGCAGTGAAGGTGTGATCATTATAAAATGTGAACTTATGGATTAGATTTCGTTATGAATTAGGATCACAACAGTCGTGATAGTTCCGCGGGCTTTGCGATCCTATTTTGTTGTGCAAATAATAGATGCTTATAAAAAAGCCTGTGGCTGTTGCAACTCGCCTCCATAGGATGTGTTACAACATATAAACTTGTTTGACGAGGGGATTAATTGTAAATGTATGCCTACTTTTTAAATGGTCTATTGAAATATCAAACCACTAGAGATATGAGTTCGACTATTTTGTTGATTCTATTGAAAGAAAGCCGTTCGTTTAAAACGGAACCTACTAAGTTCCTGAGCTCTTTTAGAGCAAACGATTTATTTTCTTCTTTTATTAAAGAATCCAATTAAACAATACTAGTGGTTTGGGAAGTGTTTTAAATCTGAGGTCAAGCGCATAAAACAACAGACACTGACAGAACATTCTTTTTCTCGCAATAGGTAGTTTAGGACGCACATGGTTTAACTGGTTAATACTACTTAAATTAACCCCAAATCCGATCCACTCACTTCAAAAACCATCTTCTAATTCTACCAATGGGCTGCTTAAAACCCATTTTGTTTTAAAATAGTCCTTAAATGAAGAAAAAATTGTCCAAAAAAATCAATGTTCAAGCTACCTGACATCCGCTCAACACCCCGATGAGGCTTGCATGGCAAACCGCGTACGTTAAGCGGCACGTATTCTAATGCCACAACACCTGTTTACCCAATCGGGATCCCCTTGGTTGTCCCTCTAAACTTTTGACCACTCAGGGATGGGTTACAAAGTCGTTCGGTCGGTCGGGCCATTTTAATTGCGTCTTCACTTTAGAACGAGTGCATTTTTACTCGCAAATTCTCCCCTTTTTTTCTACAAAATCCACTGTCTTTCTTCAGTATAACCCTGTTTTCCAGTACGGAAATGGAGTTTTATGGGATTAGTAAGGTTTTCATGATTTTGTTACCAGTTTGGCTCTTTTCGGGCCGAAATGTTGCCGAGTTTGGCGATGTTTTCAAAAGTTGTTTAACCTTGTCTGTGTTTAAAAAACCCCATAATGTCCCGCATTTTGTTCAAGCCCTGTCGCCCTCTTTCCAAAAAAAATTAACCTTGTTCGAAATGTTCATGGGAGCTATCCATCTAGTGTGGTTGCTTTAGAATGATGGATAGAAATATTCATCCCTATATAGGGCGATCCACGTTAAGTGGTCCTGGCAATCCCAAAAATTGAAATTCAGTTCCCGACATTATTTTCAACTGATCAAGTGAAGATAATGTCTGGGCCATTCCATATATCTGAACTTAATTTAAGTCTTTCCCCCGTTTTCCATAAATGCCATTACGAATTTTGAAGGGTGGTTCATTTGTATGTTAATTTTCCTCCATTGGCTTTACATGTCTTGTAATGTCCCATGACATTTTTAGCTAGTAGTTTGTTACGCCTCATAAAAAGATTATATTATGATACTTCAAATCCTATTTTATTTTATCATAAGAATCCGTGAGCAGAAAAAAAGAATTCATAACCACCTGCAAAATATGAAAATGACATCATGGACGATTCACATTGCGCATGAACATTACATTGTGATACACTGTATGTCCCATACGATTACATGCACTAGCTTTCATTCCATTCAACCTTCAGAGCAATGGTATGACCCACATTGCCACTCCTTGAGTGCATCAAACTCAGCTCCGTGTAGTGGGGCAGTAATAGTCGACCAATCAGAGATCAAACCATGAGAGCCACAAGTTTTTGCTTGCAGGTGCACTCACGTGCTTGTTCAGAGGGGTATTGATGCCTTCCAATACCCCATCCCCACCCTTCCCAACTTTTTCCCTCCCAACCCCTATCTCCCCCTACCCACCTCCATCTCCCTTACCAACACCCAAACACCTCCCTTTCCAACACCCACCCCCCCTTTCAACACCAAATCCCCCTTCCCAATTCCCAAATCCCCTTCCCAACCCCTTCCCAACACCCACATCATCCCTTCCAAAACACCCATGCTCCATTCCCAAATTCCCAACACCCATCTCCATTTCCAACACCCATCGTCCCCTTGCCCAACTACCCATCTCTCCCCTTCCCCGACAACCCCCCCCATCCCCTTTCCAACACCTCCCCTTTCCCTCGACACCCATCTCCTCTCCCTTCCAACACTCCCCGTCCCAACACCCATCTCCCCTTCCCAAACATCCATGCTCCCCCTACCCACATCCTCTCCCCTTCTCCCGCCTTCCCAATTCATTCATTCAACCCCACCTTACCAATTCACCATCATCCTCACTCCCCCTTTCCCCAATTCACTCAATCCCCTTCCATTCACACAATATTTCCCCCCTTCCCAATTCACACATTTCCCCCTTCCCATTCACACATTTTTTTCCCCTTCCCAATTCACAATTTTCCCCCCTTCCCAACACCCACTCCCCTTCTCAACAGCCCTTCTCCCTTCCCTAACAAACTCCACAACACCCCCTATTCCCCTTCCCAGCATGCCATCGATCTCCTTCCCAATATCACTTCAGATTTGTCAATGTCAATATTCTTTTCCACCTATTTTGTTTCTATATCCAGCAGCGATTCCGTTCTCATCGACGTAGAAAAACTTGCTGTACATGTATAAGGTTGTCATAATTATAATGGATTTATCTACTTTTACTTTTAAGGAGAGTAATTTCATCACAACTGTTCCATAGAATTGGCCAAGGTGACACATAGCATCAATTTATTAAGCAAAAATTAGGAAAGACTATTATTTTTGGAACATAATGTCCCTGCCGCAAAAGTGTAATTTTCCATATGGCTTCTGTGACTCCCGCAATTGTGGAAGATTACTGTTACAATTGGTTTTAATATTCTTGTAGAGTTAACTCTACCCATTAACCCTATACTGCTTTGCATTTCAATGACCTAAATTCAGAGAGTTTTTTGAGTTGAACTTCAATATATTTCAACATGTTTTTTCTGCGAGTCCATAACGCTCATGTTGCATAACTCCTTGCGTAATAATTAGCAAATGGCTTCCCGTACAAAAATTGTTGAGAGGGTACAATTTTTTACCCCAGCTATAATAATCAATTAACAAACCCAAACTTAACAGAGTTTATAAATAACCTAAATATACCACTAACAAAAAATTGGTCCCACATGTAATGGCCATGACGCTGGAATCGCCCATATGGTTAGGGTCCTAAACTACACTTTTTACCCTTTTCTTTCTCATCTCTCTTTAATTTTACAAAAGCGCAATTCTTTTATGATGTCTGCAAGAGCAAAAATAATAATAGATTAAAAAAAAAAAAAAATATGTTTCTCTGTCTTCTTCCGAATTCCCTGTTTTTGCAAAATGAGAACAAAATACTCGACCTTAATTTTGCCACAAATCTATAATTTTTTTTTTTTGTTTCAGGATTTTTTGTCCTCGCCTGAACTTTGTTTCGGCCAGAGACGTATTATCACTTTCTGTCTGTCTGTCTGTCCCCTGTCTGTCTGTCTGTCCTGTCTTTCTGTCTGTCTGTTCTTCTTCCTCCCGTGCAGTGCCGTCCGTCCGCTGGTCTGTCATGCTGTCTGTCTGCCGGACGTCCGTGTTGACGGGCTTGTGTACGATTTATCTGGAGTTTTACGTAAGGGCTATTAGGAATGTAACTTGGTTGAACGAACGGTCCACGAGTTCTCGTACTGATAGATTGTTGGGCGTAAAACACTGCAATTAATTATCGTAATTTGCATAATTAACGAAAATTTTCCCGCAAGGAGTTGTGTACAAATTTCTGAGTTTTCCGTAAGGCGTATGATGATGTAACTGGTGGAGGAGCGGGCTGGAGATTTCTCGAACTGATTAGATTATTTCGGGCAAATTAAAGTAAATGCAAATGAAGCTAATTAATATGCAAAAAATCATCGTAATTGCAATAATTTTGAAAACGGTACATTGGATACGGAAAAGTCCTTCACTGCAATAACGCCTATCATGATGCGCATCTTTTTTTGCAATTTTTGACCGTGTGTGATACTGCGGCGTAGGTATTGAAAAGACTAATTAAATATGCGTAATTACTTTTCCTAGCGTCATGAAGAATTACCTTCACCTAGGTACCGGGGGACAGGCGAGGGTGTGGGAGCATCGACATTACATACACAACCAAACGGTGAAAATGGGTCGCCTAGAAATTTAAATAAGTAGAGAGAAACAACTACTTGTGGGGCTCAAATTGCACATACACTTAATGATAGATCTAATAACTCCATTCTCCAAACAAGTTCCAATAAGTACTTAATTATTCGTAAATTAAGTTGTTAATTATGTACAATTTTTGATCACTTGTGGGGGAATTTTCGGCTGTTCTGTGTAAATTATATCCCAAACCGAGGTAGAAAGTGGAGTAGCTGATTTAATTATCTTTATAATCTCTTTTTTTAAATCACACACACATTGGAATCCCTTATATAAAAGGTAATTATAAGCCTAATGAAGCATTAATAATTTAATTTTTTAAAAATATTCAAGTTATGTTCTTGAAAAACCAAAATTGTGGCATTTGGGTGGGACCTTTATGGAGTCACATGACTAGACATTTCATGAGTATGTCAAGTCAAAAAAGGGTGTAACTGGTAGTAGTACAGTACCAGAGGGTGTATTGAGCTCATCCCACAATGCACCATTTTGGAAATTCATCATCTCAAACAGTGTCATGTGATCACCACAAAAATCCTATTCTTAACACATGATAAAAAAACCCGACTTTTATGCTCATTTATCCAACAAAGCGTTAGTACTTTAGGAATTTTTGCATGATTATGAAATGTCTTGGGGTTCTGAAACTTTTGGAACACATTTATCCCTAATACTGACATAGTTTAAGTACAGTACATTATAGGAACATTGCACTGCATCAAGGTAATTGATTCAAACAACACCCTCCGTATAACAACTAAAGCATTATTTAAATTTGGTTATGCGGAATCGATATAATTCATGACAACCATAATCCTTGTTTAGGTCAAGATTGAGACATGTCTCAATAGCTGCCGATTCGTTTATTTTTGCATTTTCAGTATGAATGTGTAAATGTCAAACAGGTTTAGTGCCTATGGGCAATACAAATTTCACTTAAGTATAAGTAGAAATGGCCCTTGTCCAACT
This sequence comes from Ophioderma brevispina, assembly GCA_023653785.1. NCBI lineage: Eukaryota > Metazoa > Echinodermata > Ophiuroidea > Amphilepidida > Ophiodermatidae > Ophioderma > Ophioderma brevispina. The sequence continues at coordinate 14,542 of JAMKCH010050433.1, forward strand.
TTTAAGTTACATTATAGGGTGTCATCTTTGCTCAAAAGGTAAATACAGGGCGACTTTTAATATTGCCTATTGACCCTCTATAATACATAATGGGTCAACCCTGTAATAATATCATGGTCAAGCCCTTATACTTTAATATTTGATCATAACTTTGACAACAAACACCATATCCTATGGTATTTCTTCTTGAAGAACTATAGGTTAGTACTTGAATAAAAAGAAGTTAATCTTTAAAAAAAAAAAAAAAAAAAAAAATATAAGTGCATTTGACCACCCTGTATTTTCAAACAGACAACATTGTTATCTCCTTTATTATTTATTGTTGGGGGCCTTTATCATGTCTTTCAAATTCCACCATCTGTTTTTGACCTGCACATTTTTTAAAAAAATTTACGCCAGGTATATTAAAATTACAAAATATGTACTTTTTCTTATGTTACAACACCCTATAGGAATTTTTTATAAACCCACCCTGATATTGCTCGCTTTTGGGGCCATATCTGACACTGACATCCTTGTAGTATAACTTTCCAAAAATATATATTATTACAGTTTAACATTAAGGAATTAAAGTTGGTTATGAGAAGTAATACATTTGGTTCCTTTTTTGTCATTTTGCACTGTGGAACTTTTTTTGTACCCAGTTCATGAACATATGGCCATATGCAAAATTTCTTCTTCGCTACAATAGGCTACCTGCGTTACATCTTTGGTGTGACGTCATAATTGTTGTCAAAAATGCTATGTTGGGCCACGTAAGGGCCATTTTTGATTATTTTTAAAATTGCAACTAATGCTAAATGCTTTGTCCATTTCAACCACTATTATTACGATGAGTTTTGCTTACCTAAACTCAATGTTGAGTATTACAATTGCATCCTCAAGGCAGATGCAAGAAATCCCAAAAAAACTACCACACTAAAGAACTGACCGTGTCCCAACCTTAGACTTCATTAATTGACTACTGTCAAACACCATGACTCTCCTCCGCCCTCTTTAAACTCTTTGCCGCTCATCTTTAAACTCTATTAGAATTTTGCACCCGTGGTATTTAATTATGAGCAATCGACCTGTTTTCCGACCTACGTACAAAGACATGGTCGTCGCTTCGTTGAGCCACACACTATTGATGGCTCGTTGTTATCTCTTAGATAAGCCTTTGTTAAATTATGCGTATTGACTGTATTAATAACCTGTTCCTAAGTTATAGCCTGTTTCTCTCCGACAGGCTATGTGCCTTATCTTTGTCCCTACCACAGTCCCTAGCGGTTCTGTTTTGAACGAAATAGTTCAGGGTAATTTTCTGTACATTGATTACTGTTTTTCAAAGCGTATATTATATTAGTACAGTCTATTTAAAACCGGAGTGGTTTGGCTGGCTCTTGTGTATTTGCGGGTATCGTATTGCGAATAACGAACAATAGCCACAAACCCCACAGCCCTACCGTGCTCATCTGCGGCGAGATCATTCCACCTCTTTCCTCGACTCTTGTACAGTCGCCCCGACGGGTGCTTCTTTGACTCCGACCTTCGTCCGTCTACAGGTAAGCCTCTTGGGTAGTCTGCTGGCCGTTGCTATCGACGGCTTCCTACCGCAAGGGCGGGGTAGTCACTATCGTGGGGGCCATGCTCCGGTTCTGAGCAAACCAAACCGCCGTTTCCCAAGGGGGTAGGAGGCTTCAGATACCAACCTGCTCCACCCCCGCGGGCGTTTCTCGAGAGACGTCAGCGTGGTGGCAGGGACTACTAGCGAATTTCCTTCGTTATGTAGCCGGTGGTTCTGGGGTAGCGACGCTTCGTAGCTCCCTCAAGGGATTTTCTAAGGCCATGCTCCGCGGGGGAAACGATGATTCCTCGTCCGAATGCCGGCACCTGTCATCAGTTTCTATCTACACGGTAGTTCTATTTTATAATCCAGTCTTATACATTACGAAATGATCCCAACTAGTGCATATTTTTTTGCCACAAAGCCATCAACAACCCCCTTATGCCACATTAAAAATTCGGTGCGCCCATGTCTAGTAGCGGTCCCACGGCTAGCATCGGTACGCCCATCACTATCCCCACTGGCATCCATGATCCTTTTGCTCATTTTGTGTGTCTCATTTCGGGGCACCATGTTGAATTTTTATTGGGATATTTTATCCAATAGTTTTTCCCCATTAATCGCCCTATTTATTTGGAACATATATTATATATCGCTCCTTGGATATGTTTTGGTACAACTACGTTCCTTCGGAGCTTTGGGGTGATGACGTGCTGGTGATGTTTTGTGAAGGATTTTTCAAGATTGGAATACGGCGGATCAGAATTCGGAAGTCAGACTTCCGGAAGTTTCAGAATTCGGAAGTTCAGATTCGGAAGATCAGAATTCGGAAATGTGGATATAAGTATTATGTATTATCAAATCCCTTCAACATGGTTGCCCCCGCGAGCCTCAGGCCGTTTTTCCGCGTCCCATACGCGGGTATATAAGTGGGCTTATTCCTTGGCAAGGTTTAGCTCCCCCCTTTGTATGTCCACAATTTGGACCGCCAGCATTTGGGGGACATGTCCTGTCCTCGTGTCTGCTCCCTTGCATTAATTTGATTTTTCTCTTTCGCCTTTGTGTATAGCCTCACGGTGCAACCATTTCATCTTTTTTCTCATTGTATTTTCCCAGCTTGTCCGATAATCCGAATTCTTCTCAAGATTTCGGGGGGGGGGGGGCCCTGCCGTCTGCCTTGTCTCGTCCGTCTTGCCTCCTTGGCCTTATCCTATTCTACTTGGATATCCAGGTTCTCGGCACGGTTTATTACGTATATAACATTCCGCTGTCATTTTCGTCTTACTTTTGACGTTGCAGAAAGATGTTTTTCCTTCTACCGTGCCAACCCGCAAATGTTTGAGTGTAAGAGTCCTTCCTCGAAGAAATAAGACAAGACCCTCATGAACTGTTGTGAAGTGCCTGTTATTGTTCAAGAGAAGACCTGGATTATATACCCTAGTATGGGTAAATTTGAAATCCAGAAGTATTTGTACGAATTGGATGTGTATAGGGCGAGCAAGGAAGATGATTTAAAGGCCAAGGCTAACATTTCCATCTCCGGTCAGGGGCCATCTCCCTCCGGGTTCAGCGACCAGCGAAGACTCTACCCAATATTTCAACCAATCCCCCCCAGACCAACTTAAAGATCTACTACCTTGGATTATCGTCTTCCATCCATGCGATACTACTACCGTGGTTGCCGAGGCTACATACCAGTTTATAGGTCAAGTTCGCCCAGCCACACTATCTTCTTATGAAGATAAGGGCCTATGATTGATGTGAGTCAGAGTGGATTACGTTAATACTTTCGAATGGCTAATCTATCCACTCCATCCAGTCATAGTGAATTGAAAGATTATCAACGGTTTGAGTAGTCCGACGATGACGCCTCTCTATAAGTTTTAAAGTAATAAACCATGGCTTATTTACCGGTGGTACCGGTAAAACCGACGCTTCACGCTATCTACCTTTATGTTATCCAGCTGCGAATCAATGTATTCAACTTTGCGATACTTGCCCTCGCCGATGATGATTCTAATAACGTGAGCCTTCGGGCTTCACTATCTTCGTAGAGTAATAGATAATCAGCCGCTATCATCGGGCATCCGTGGTTGATGCCTATGATTATAGGTCTGATTAAGCAACCGTTGTACAGTCAATATAGCCCACATCGGCCATTGTTTAAGACCTTTTATGTTGATAGAGAATGGACAACGGTACCGGTGGTACCCGTAGACCGGAGGCTTTTTTCGTGGTGCTCGATAGCATTGTGTGATTATTTATAGAATAATTATGAGTGTCATGTTATTCTAGAGTCTTGTTTCTACTACTTGACGACCGAGCTTCACGTCCCTGTGGTTTAACTCGTTTCTATTACTGCAAGAACCGCGCGATTGTTTACTGTTAATTTAATGTGACGGGTCAGAGTTAGTTTATACACGAAAATGATCTTCTACGGCGATGTGGAGTTCAGATATCTTTCAAACACGAGTCAGAGCTTTCCTCCACGGCTTCGAGGAAAGTTAGAGTTTCGATGCAGAGAGTGTTTATTTTCAGAAGAGATCTGTCCCTTACTCCCCTCCGTTCAGGATTACAGTTGTTTACAGTCAGCCTGTCCATCTGCCTGTAACCGATCTCCGGGCTGTCTACACGTGTTATTCTGTTGAAAGTGCTACTACAAACCGGTCTTTTTTTCCGCGAGCTTACCGTCGGGGCGGTGCCGTCACCAAATTGTGCTCCGGATGTAAACGCTTCTATAACCTTTCCTCCGTAGAACCAACCGTTTTCTTCTTTCATCTAGTCAACCAATCGGGGCCTTGTCCTAACCATCTTTAAAACCGTTCATTCTCGTCTTCCTACCAGTCTAGTCAGCGTCGACCGTCGTCGGCTTTCAGAAATGTTCCCCCTCCCCGTTCACTCATCTCTTACCAAAAGGTGAAAGATTCTGTTTGTTCTGTTCTTCTAGACGCCGCCGACTTCCAGAGGTTGTAGTTTTAGTATGCAAGTCTTCGGAGAGATATTCCTGTGATAGGTAGTTGGCATTCTCCGTACAGAGATTGCTCTATCGTTTAAGAAATTCTTTCTCCACGCCGCCAAGAGGGTTTCATTCAAGTAACAAGAAAAGACCATCAAGAATTCTCCCTGAGCCCATATTTATGAAGGTTTTAGAGGCTCCTTCGGATAGTTCTTCTTCTTCACGTCGGGGTTCCAAGTTCTATGATCAGAGGCATTTTCTGGATCAAGACAGTGATGACTTTTCATATCTTTATACAAGATCCAGATCCGATATGTTATAGAAGGGCAGTTTTTTTTTTTTCTAACCCGCGGGAATGTTCCTCTGGCAACAATGTCATAGCCTCTTTTAGTGACGCTTTTATAAGATTCAAGTTGAATGCTGTCTATGATTTTTCAAAATCAAGACGTAAGATGATTATTCTTTCATGTGTGTTAAGAACTCTTAGCTTGCGGTAAAGTTCTGTCTGCCTCCGATGATTGTGAGCGAAATTAAAGTTATGTATGACGATATCTTTAGAAGTAACCTATCCGGAAGTGTTTATTTTTCTCATTACTCCTTTCTTATGATTCATCACAACTTTGAGCCTACCTCAGGGACACTCCTCTTCCTTGCAATTCAAAACTGGAATTCTGAGACTTTACTCAACCACTATTGGCTAATGCACTACTCCACTCATTGCACTTTCTTAGTCAAGTACCTAACCAGTTTAAGCGCAGCTGGAAAGTTGGTAAAGATTCTGATTTGATAGAGGATCCAAACTGTAAAGATTTTCCCAATTTTGTGCGCCTATTCCGATGTGGCCTCTTTCGTGATGTCCTATTTTCCTGAATGTTCCTGCTTCCTGGCATCCGGCAGCTGTTTTGGTTCATCGAGGTTTGAAATGTGATTTCGACATTCTTCAGATACTTTTAGTCTACATTTTTTTTTTCCGCTTCAGCTGCTAAACTTACATGAAAGCAGTTGGTGAAGCCTCTTATTCCGTGCTGATCTAACAGACTATTGATGATTCAGAAGTCTATTTGAAAGTTATCAAAAGACTTCCCCTTCTCAAGGATTCCTGTCTTCTTTTCCATACATGTGAGGAAGATTGCGAGTTCTTCAAAGTTCCTTTGTTCCCACTCTTTGCTGGTGGATTAGATGAAGTCTGAAGAGAAGACTTTAGTTATCCGAGTCCATGCCCATCGCTGGGTTGAAGATGGTTCTTCTATATCAGCATATGGGAATAGCCCATGGGGTAAATTCAAGCAGAGACCATGCCCATCATCTGGAGTTGAAGATGGTTCTTCTACATATAATATGGAGTTGATGGAGTAGATTCATTGAACGAATGTAGAATGGTAATCCTTCGACTTTTGGTACAGATTGCCCGTGATAGGTTTGAGTACATCAAGTGTAAGCCTTACGTCTAAAAGTCCTCTTATGAGCAGTTTGTTGGAGCCTCTTGTGAGCTGTCTTAAAATCTATTGAGAGATGTTCCTTTCTATGAGCATATCTTCATCAAGTTCCTGCATACCTTTGCAAAAGTTGCTCTGGAAGACTAATTCTGTTGATGCCTTGAACCTTATGCCAAGAGTTTCTCTTGAATTCTCGTGAGATAAGGATCCTTGGTCAGTGATCTACTTAGCTTCTCAAGAAGAGGATCTTGTCAAGCTGTAGATCCCGCTGTCAAGAAATTAACCACTTGGATCGAAGGTTTCTTTCTTCAGACCTTAACCTTTTTTGATTATGTCTACCAAGAGGGCTTCCACTTTTTACTATATTCCTTCCAACAGAGGAAACATAGGTTCTTTTCGGAAGTCGTATTTACGACTATTAAGGCAGTTAATTCAACTATAGAGGCTCCATACAGAAAGAAAGTTAATTCCCTATCCTTCTACTCCAGTCTTAGAGGCGTCTGATGTGGCTCGAGTATGTGATGAAGTTTCAAAACTGATCCTATCTTACCTATTACCCCAGTGGGGGCGGAATAAAACCATTCTCGTTTCTTCTTCCCCGGCGTAGCGGGTCGATATCCTCAGATCATCCCCCCGTGTTTTCAAGAAAAAAACCTTTTCTCAAAGGTTAAACCATCCAGAGTTTACCACTCGTCCCGCGATGAAAGCATATTTTGTTTTACTCCTAGCCAAAAGAGACTTCATAAAGGCTATGGAAAAAAACAGTTTGAAAACTGTTATTTATCTCAAATATAAAGCTGCCAGGAAGCTCTCTCAAACCATTGAAAGTTCCAAGCAAACCTTTTGCCAGCCTCTTGAATAAGATTCTCCCCCACCAACTCCTTCTGGGTCATGTCATGTCACGGTCCGGCCAATCCTCCTTTCCTGATACCATCATTAACAAGGGAAAATGTGGCCTCCTCACACCTCTCGGGATCGCCAATTCATTCAGTCAGTTTTTCTCTGAGTGTTTTTTTTCACGTGATGCTCCCCAACTTTTTCTGCTCCAGCACTATAACATTACCCTCTAACTCTTTCTCATTTCAGATGTAGTTCCGGAGAGATCCTGAAGATTATTCGCAGCTAAATCTCAACTCAGCTGGCTGTGTGGAGGGCATAAACATGTTACGATGCTTAAGAATTGTTGCTGTTTAACTGATTCATCCTTCGTGTAAGATTTTAACCTTTCCTCCATCTCCACTGGTGTACACCCAGTGCATGGAAGCTTTCTAGGGTCATTCCGATCTTCAAGTCTGGTGATTTCCACTCTGTTTTTCCAACTACCGTCCCATATCATTTACAACCAAAATTGTCCTGCAAGATTTTGGAAAGGGTTTTCCACAAGCACAATCCTTTCTTTTTTCTCCTCTTAATCGCAACAAAGTTCTAACCAAACACAATTTGGCTTTCGTTCTTTTCCAAACTTTTCTTCCGATCGTCCCTCCGATGCCCTCCTCACCGGCCCTTAAATGAATGGTATGATCATCCTTGAATTCCGAAAAGTTTGGCTGTAGCCTTATTCGACCTAAGTAAAGCCTTTGACAAAGTCCCATGGCCCTCTTTTGCGTAAAATCCATTCTGCTGGGATCACTGCCCTTCTTTGCTGGCTAAGGTCTTACCTTTCCGGCCGTACACTGTCTGTTTCTGTTCAGGGTCCATGTTCATTTCCACCAGAAAAACCTTCCCAACGTCTGGTCCAGCATGAATTCTCAAGGCATTGAAATATTTTCCTTTCTGTCACATCCTTGGTATTCACATCTCTGAAAATTTATCCTGGAATGTGCACGTGGACTATATCTGCACGAAAAAAGGCCAGAAGACCATAGGCTATATTCCATGGGGCTTTTAACAACGCCTCCCCTAACACACGCCGTTTTCTGTACCTTGCATTGGGTCAACCCATCCTTAGTACGGCAGTATCACTTAGCATCCTTTAAACATCACTCTAACCAACAGGTTGGAATCTACTCAGCGAGTTGCCTGCAGAGTCATTCTCCAGTCTTGGAAGCTCTCCCATGAAGATCTCCTCCTGCTTCCAATCTCCTCCCTTATCTAAGCAAGTGCCGTGACGTTGCTGTCCTGTGCCATCTCTCAGATTCTTAACCAACGCCCCTTTTGCTCTTCTCCTAATCCCCTTCAGTCCGCACCCCTAACCTAGCCCTCGCATCTCAATAGCCTCTCTCTTGATCCACCCTTCCGCAGGCGCTCGCTTTCCAAAAGGTCTTTTATGCATTTGCTCCCACATTATGGAACTACCTGCCCGAGGATGTTTTTTAAAGTGCACCTACCCTTAAAATCCTTTAAAAGTTAAAGCCGCTGTTGCCTCCACATCTTGTAGCTATAGGTCTTAGGTTTTTTTTATTTTCTCTTCCTTTCTCCATTTCGATTGGTCCTTTATTTTTAGCTTTTCCATCCCGCCTTCTTGTTCACTTTTGTTTTAGGGCTGCCTTCTTATTTTTGTTGTGTTTTTTATGTGCATACCCTTAATTTAGTGCTATGTCCACTATTGGGCTTGTCTGGGCTATAATAGCCATTGTTACAATAAAATAAATAAATTCTAGAATGAAGTGACGGAGTTATTTAGGAAAAGGAAAATCTTTTTTCCAATATAAATCATGGAAGGTTCTACTCTTCCCTAGATACCCGTATGAAACAGGAGAACGCTAACCATCCTTCAACTGTACACTCCCTGTAAAGATTTATTCTTCCGAGACTTTTCAAAATGAAAACTCATTCAGCTGTTATCTAGGAGTTTGTATTGGGCTGGTCGTCACACAGCGACGTTAGACTTAAGATTCTTACATCCTTGTTTCTGGTTGTGGCAGCCTCAACTAGGGCGGCGCTCCAATTCGACAACCAGGCGTACCAGTGTCGAGTCCGACAGGCGGGGCTTTCTAACTGCTCACCCTTACCGGTACACGAAGAGAAACAAAGCGGCATAACAGCTGAGAAGGAGGGGTATCCAGATATTCGTCTTTTTCGACGACTGCTTGATTTTAGCACCGAACTAGTCTGTCTGATAGTTAGTTTTAACATTGGTTATAAAGAGGTGAAGGAACTGGTGTCCATACTAACTTTAAGATTTCTAACCTCTTCCCGAGTCTGACGCTGGATTTCTTGGAGCAATCTTAGATCTGAGAAATTCAAAGCTTTTTCCAACTGAAGAGAGAATTGCAGAATTTTTAGATTGCATCCTGCTAATTATGAAGAGAGAAGTTCATCTCCAGCTCATCTATTGTTCTGCTGCTTAGAATTGATGGCAAGCTTGTAGACCTTCCTACCCTTCTGCAGATTGTGGTCGGGACTTTTTCCAGCTACACCTTCGGGAGTTTCTATAAGGATACTGTCAGGACCTATATCACCAAGTCCGATACTAAGTTTTGTGAGTATTTACTATGGTTTTTATCAACTCTAAGGTCTTAGGGGGGGTATTTCAAGAACTTCCACACCAAGTCAGATTTACGACAGATTCTTCGAAGTCAGGTTAGAAAGCATGCAGGAGGTCCCACAAATTAAGGAGTGTGGTCGAATAGTATAAGAAAGCGCCACGTATGTACTAGAGTTGCTACCGCTATGTTTCACTTTAAGGCGATCAAGAGACGTTATCTTGGAAATCCGGTGAAAATCAGATCAGATTAATTCCACTGTATTTGCCCTACGTTAACCACCAAGGAGGGACAAAGAGTAGCCTCATGTGTACTATGATTATCCGCCACCTCACTGGTGCCAGCATCATTTTTATTACCCTGAAGGCCGAACATCTCCCTGGAGTTACCAACTATTTCGTAGACAGTTTTTTCCAGGGGAAAGTCAGCCAAAA
>JAMKCH010050434.1:0-10971 GCA_023653785.1 Ophioderma brevispina
TAGGATTCAGAATCAGCATAAAAACTGGTCTAGAAACCGTTGAAAACATTATATGTCTAATAGAACACGCTTGATTTTAGATATCAATGATTCTGTAGCCTGGACTAATTAGGGTTTGTAATATAGTAAGTAAAACGCCAGTTGCTTTTCAGGCAATACAAGCGTTTGTGATCGTGTAATTACACGCGGATCCCAAGAATTAACTTTTATTAATAGAATTGGTTTTAAGTGTGAAATGTAAGGGCGCCTTTTTTACTTTCAAATGTAAAAACTGGAACCCTAACTTATTACACGTGGATCTCTAGCATTAACTTTTATTAAAAGAAATGGTTTTAAGTGTGAAATGTACGGGGATTTTTTTTACTTTCAAATGTAAAACCTGGAACCCTAACTTATGGAATTACCCAGACGGTAATATGTCTATTTATATTTAGTTCCTTTTCAAAAGATATGGTGACTTTCTATATACTTCCTCAACTGGTTCCACATGAGCAATTTGTTTCAACGCCTGTTTTTGTATTTGATAGAGTTTGTTTGACCTCAAAATAAGCAATGTCAGCAAATCATTCAGTCGGAATCCCAGGGTCCACAGACGTAATGGTCTCAAAAAAGAGTGATTGTGTAATAGAAGCGTCAAATCCAGTAACCTCGATTTGAACGCCACAGTGCAATGATCAATACACACGCCACTGACTGAATGATTGACCTAGCTGGTTTCACGGACTTATTAATAATACTTAGAGATTGATCAAGAAATCTCTAACTACAGATACACAAATGGTTTGCCGAATGGTGTAACTAGGGATGATTTTGACAACGTGGTGACAGTGCTAAGCGGAAGTTAGCGAGAGTTGGTGGGTGGGTTTCTTAACTTAAATATACTTCTGGTTCAAGGCAATTCCAGAATACAGACCTGCGCCTGTACTGTAAACCTCACTCTCTGCAAGAACTGTTTGAAGAACATTAGGTCATCTGAACAACGTCCAGCATATAAGGCTCCAAACCAGCTTTAATTCTCTTCAAAAATTGGACAGTTGCCACTTTACGTCGAGTTGTCTTTAAAAATGTTTTTCGCATAATGGCAGTCATCGATAACATACCCGTGTGTATGTTGGTAATCGGCTGCCTTCTAACTTTAAGGTGGGAGCAAAGCAAAACTTTGACCTATGCAGGGTAAGTCAGATCATGGAAACCATTCTATTACAGAATGTCCAAAAAGTAATTGGATCTCCTTTTAAAAGTATATAATTAGTTGGTTAATAACTACATGTATGAAAAAACAAATTTGAAAAGTCGAGACATTGACAAGAAAATTGAAAATTTAACATGTCAATGTAAAGATAGATTTTCTTAAAGATATGAAGCTTTAAAACAAATGACCCCCCTTTCAGCCAACCGAGACTCGGGTTTACATTTGCAGGGGATGTGTTGGTTATCAAAATTGAAAAAGCTGAAGATATAGTGGAGTAGATACATTATTAAGTCAAAATGTTCTGTTATTGCCGAAAAACTTCAAACAAACTTTTATATAATTAATTTAAAATCAATTTAAATTTCCTAATCTCTTCTAGTTAATTCAATAAATATACTGTTCATCGTGGTTGCCCTGAATGAAGTGATACTAATAAAAATTCACACTTTAAATAGCAACAATATACGTCTTAAAAATTATGGTTACGTTTCTAAAAGTATTTTCTGTTTGAAAATACCAGGTACGATTAATGCTACGTTTTCCATTAGCTATTATTTACGTATTAAATATTATCCATTATAATTGAGGAATTAAGAGTATATTTCATTGTACTTTAATAGGACAACGTGCCCTTAATTAATTGACCATAACACTTACGCAATAACAAGGTAACCCTAACTTTTCCAAATTAAACTAAACTAACTCTTGACTCCTTTAAAAAATATGGCCCTTTCCCTTCTTACACGTCCGTTTTCGCCACCTTCGCTTTTGCCACTTCTGCTTTTTGCACTAAGCCAAATGAGAATGTAAAGCTGAACCAAACAAAGAGGGCCAGGTCGACCTCAGTGGCTCCTTAAACATAGAATTCTACAAGACTGCAAACATTAAACTGTATTGAAATATTAATTAGTAGGTCATGATGCGCCTTAGTGTCAAATTTGCTGATATCTCCTCTTGTTGCAGTTTTGCTCCTATTTTCAACACAACATAGATTTTAGAAATATGCAAACATCTTAGAAGAATACTTTTAAAATACCATATTTTTTCGGAAAAAAATGGTTTTATTGTAAAAAAAAAAACACTTACCTACAATAAGAGGGGCCTAGGGGACCTTTTTTTATTTTGTGTGTGGTTTTCTTTTTCGGTTTTTTTGTTTTTTTGATTTTTTAGATTTTTGGTATTTGTCTACTTTAGTTGAGCTTGCATTGACGCAAAAAATATCGCGTCGTTTTTGCGTTAAAGGGACATAACATGCTAATTTTTAGTTTACATATGTGATCGATATGTTGAAACGATCTCAAACATTGATGATATTATACAATAAATAATGTAGCTAACTAGAACGACAAAAATATGAAAACGGGAAACGATGGGGGGCGCAGCATGTTACCAATGATCTCCCGGCTACTGACGTTTCGGCATCTAACGGCCCATGAAGTCATGTCTAGATTGTCCCCATGGTGATGTCAAAACAAAGTAAGTAATTTAATTTTGAGGATTTAATATGTCTAAGAGATTGTATGCATTGTAATCGACCGCACCCTCTGCTTTTTAGTTGTGCTTGTATTGCAGTAAAATAAGTAATATTCATACACTCATATAGCCAATTGAAGTCCCATCTGTCCCACTTCACCGTTAAGCTGGTCAGATAGCAAAATAGTGTTATTCCAAGGTAAGCATTGAAGGTCTTAATTGATTTTAGGCGGTGAATTTCAAGTAATTGTATAGCATGTGGCATTGAGGGACTCTAATATGAATGGCTCTACTCGAGCATTACATACTGAATATCGTTTGGGTTGACATTTAGTCTCGCTTTTTAAAAAAATACAATACAGTGACATTTTGTGAGACACGCTATATAATACGCTAAAATTCTAACATTCCATCACACACCTGCTTTATTTGTTGGCAGCATGGCCGATCCCATCAACCCAGCGAGAACAATAAGCAAAGCGTAGCGTGATGATCTCCTTTAATTAACATGGGTCCCTTACGGAGGGTTCATACTTCATCGGCAGACGTCTGCAGACGCTAGCCTTTCGAACATGCTTTTTGCGCAATTCGTATGTTCATGCAAGCATGTTCGAAAGACCAGCATCGGCCTACGTCTGCCGACGAAGTATGAACCCACCATAAGAGCCCTCCCCTTATGCACTAACGGAAGTGCCCATGACAAAATGAAAAATCTTACTGTGATTCTGATTTTCATAATGCATACACCTAGTGACATAAACAAAGTAAATAATTAATCAAAAAATTCTTGGAAAGTATAGTAGGTCATTGGTGCCTAGTCATAAAAGCAGTTTACTGTAGAAACCTATGGTAAATTATACAAGTAACCCTAAAAAATATAAAATGGCATGAGACATTTATGTTTGTGCTTAATATGGTAAATATAGTTCATTCTTCACCGATTAATGCAATCAGCACAAGTCTAGGTGAATCAATACCGTAGAAACTACAGAAACGGATTAGTGTCTTTTTCGCACATTTTGACGCAAAATTAAAACCATGTTTTGCCCCTAGTTTTTCTTACTGAACAATTTTTCCTTAAAGTTTTTATTTATTGTTGATATCTTTTAGAAAAGTGGTTATGTAAAGGGGTCCCTGGGATTATTATTATTATTGTGAACAACTAACAAATGATCTTGAAACTATTTATTGTGCTCTTGTGCTTAAACTAAAATCACCTTCTTGTTTGACCCAAACCATAGGAACCAATGGGACGCCACAACCAATCCATGTGAGTCATATGCACGGGTCAACTTGAGCACCACCTCCAGTGCATTGGTAGCATCAGGCCATGAAAAATGCAACATCTCAGTCAGTGCTCCATCGGGCACGGGCATACACGTGGATGTTGTCAAGATATCTGACTGGTCTGTGCATCACTATTTCTACGTAGAGGCGGATACAGACGAGAAGTGCTGGGATACAGGACGAGTTGTAGCATCCACACAGCCACCTGGGCCTTGTAGAGCTACATTTAGCAGTAGCAACATACAGGTCCATGTCAAAGCACCGCTTGTACTGAGATTTATCCCCTTCTTTATTACTGAAACTCGTAGTACGTTCGGTCAAGAATGCAATGGTAATGAATATTTTGCCTTTCCAAATAATGATCTTGCACGCTGTGAAAACTGGGAAAGTTATAACAGCGTATACACTCTAGGTTTTGATAATATAACATATGACCATCTTCTTTCTCTAAGCTCATCCCTGAATAAGTCCAGTACAGATTGCCATTGCATTAAAACTGTCCTGAATTCGTCACTTTCTGAAGCACCTATTGCACTCGCTGCATTTCCTAAACCTCCTTTGTTGTGTTCAAGCAAGATTCTTTTGCGTAACTTTGAATTTGATTGTTCACAAACAAAGGCAAATTTCAGCATATATCTCATTTACCAACAGAGAGCTACACCATTCACGGACTCTGTCTTAGATATATCCGGGAGAGTAGTGGTATATATTTCCCCTGGATCTTTCAAATACCTGTCTAACATCAGCCATCTACTCCTTAATCGGAACAATATGACGAGTATTGAAGGGGGAACATTCCAGGGGCTCGAACACCTGCATGTACTAGACATTTCTAACAACAGATTATTAGAAATATCTCTAGGGGCATTTGCAGGTCTTAGTTCTCTACAACAGTTGTATTTGAGTGGAAACATGTTGTCAGAACTAACACATGAGATGTTTCGAGGTGTCAAGAATTTGCGTACTTTATATTTAGACAATAACATCATAACAACAGTAATGCCCAATACGTTTGCACAATTCCGTAATCTGGAAATCTTGTCCATATCAGAGAACAAGTTAAGATATCTTCATGCGTCTGTATTTAATCAAACTATAGAAAATTCTTTGCTACTTCTTGACATCTCTCAAAATGTTTTGACCTTCATAAATAAGAATGCGTTTTGGAATCTTACGAAGGTAACTCATTTATATTTACAAAAAAATAAACTTACAAAACTTGATCCAACTCTTTTTAGAAGCTTAAGACAGTTAATGATACTGAACCTGTCTGAAAATATGTTAACCTATCTGGATGAGGAAGTTTTCACAGGTTTAGAAATGCTGTCTACCTTACATCTGCAAAACAACCATTTAAACTCCTTGCCACCCGGTGTATTTAATGGACTACAAAATTTGAAAGTACTTTACTTGTACTTTAACAAGTTATCAAAACTTAAAAGTGGTACATTCAGAGGGTTACAGAAATTGTCCGAATTAGTATTACATGGTAATGATCTCACAATTTTGGAACCTGACGTTTTCCAAGATTGCATCCATTTGAATCGTCTATACCTGAACAACAATTCGCTGTCTGAGCTTTATGCCCACACATTCTATGGATTAGAGGAATTGTCCGTTTTAACATTATTTGAAAACCAATTCAAAACGTTGGAACCGGGTATTTTCAATGGTCTTGGGAATTTGATAGAATTACAACTGTGTGGAAACCAGTTGACTGAACTGAATGTCAACTTATTCCATGGCCTGGGGAACTTGACAGACTTACGGCTTCCATGAAAATAACCTAACTCAGCTTGATACTAATATATTCCATGGATTGGGGAAAAACTGTCCATCCTATCGTTACATACAAACCATTTGCCAGCGTTATAGAACTGGTGTATTCGAATGGAAGTACCAAGAATTTGACACAGTTTATGTTGTATAATACCCGTTGATGGTCGGTACATTCTAGTTTGTTCCAGGGATTACAGAAACTGGATATCTTAGCCACGACATTCCAACCACTAAAAGCATGCCCTATGAAGGATTTCCTGATTGGATTCACCTAAAACGATTTGATTTGTTTTATAACACATTGTCAACACTTGACCAAATATGTCTCAAATTTAGGAGAATTGCTTAGATTAGAGATACAACAAAATAACCTAGAAAATATTGATTCCCGGTGTTTTTTCAAAACTGATACAAAACTTACACTTAGCTCTAGGCTTAATGACATCTTTTAGTTACACCTTGATCGATATGGCTTCAAAGGATACATAGTTTACAATACCTGACTTTATTTCGCAATAGATAACAATGGCGCATTTCTATTCAGTAATTTACAAGAATGCTTTGAGAAGAGACTGTTAGATAACGAACATAGGTTTACCAGCTGACACGTTTAGGGTTAGACAAACTGGAACACCTAAATCTTACAGGAAATCCACTCTCCAAACTAACCGAGAAATCTTTTAGAGGATTAGGAAGTAAGACCGTCTAGCTGTTGATTCTGCTGCAGTAGTGCTGCTTTGAAGATCGTAATGGACGGCAATGTGTCCCCGAAGAAAAGAAGTCTCCGTTTTTAACTTGCGAAGAACTTCTACCAAACAATTTGGTCAAATCTTACAGTGTGGTCATTGGTATGGGTATTTACTGCAATGCGTTTGCTTCTATGGGATGTTTTGAAATCATAGAGAAAAAGCGTAGATAATCAAACCAAAAGATTACTAATTGTAATATGCGCCTTCAGACATAATAATGGCATCTATAGCAATAATTGCTGTGTGATCATAATTTATAGCATATACTTCCCATGTCGTGCAGAGAGATGGAGAGAAGTACATTGTGCGAGTGGCCGGTGTTTTATGGGTTCTCTCAGCGGAAGCCTCTCTATTTTTTCTAAAGTTGATAAGTCTTGAACGGTTTTGGGTATTTTAGATATATTAAGAAAGATATGCTTTCTAGCCGAAAAAAAAATAGGAGTTTTGTCTATTTGGGTTCTAGCAATTATATTAAGTACCGTACAAGTAGGTGTAAAAGGTGTGAGTTTGAGTTTTGAGTGTGCATTTGGGTTACCACTAGAGAGAGAGATGGAATTTGTCGACGGGGTATCAACAATTCTCAATTGAGCTAGATGACAATGAAAGAGTAAATAAACATTACTCTGGGAACCTCCAAAGGAAACAGGTAGAAGGCTGGGCTCTTAAATCTATTGGGCTATTGCTTGGAGTGAACCTTGCTGGTGATTACCTTGACCTTTGCTAATTGAGATATTTTTCATGTCAAGTTCAGATGCACATATGAAGATGAGTTTTTTGGTGTCGAGACGGAAGAGAGAAATACATGACCATTAAAATGGGATCATCGTTTTTAACGAGATCTTATGTGTTGGTGCCAAATATTATAAATGAGGGCATCATGGTGCAAAATGGCCACTGGAGACTCTCGGCCAAGCATTTGCTATGGATCATAGCTGGGTTTTGGTTTTACCAATTAATTCAGTAATTAAGCCCTTTTTGTACGCTATGAGGCAGATAGTTTCCAAAAAACTATTTGGAAAACACAGACAGACATCAAATGATAATGGTGAATTAGTTGCCGACACAAACTGTTTGACCCCCCAATTTGTCTTTTATTTCAGAGCAATTTTAAGGAATGGAGACAATTTTGACAACGATATAAGTAAGAAATGCAAGGGCGATTACCTCTGAAAAAAAAAAAAATCAGAAAATTCAATGGCGGGAAATCTTGCCATTATAGACATACAAAGGACACTAGATTGTATGTTATAGCGCCGCGCACGCGATGTAGATGTAGTTAGTGGAATAAATAATACAAATTAGGTGTCAAAAATGAGTCGCCATTGATATGTTTTGTTTTATTCTCGTTTTGTCATAATAAATAAGACTTTCAAACAGCTGTGCCGAATCCCAACTTTGAAAAGTAACATATATAGTAGTCAGGTAGAACCTTCATGTGACCATAAAGTTGAGTATGGACACAATTTTTTTGCTGCCAATGATAGATTAGGGTGTGTAGAATAAGAATCTGCTGGGTGCCACCTGGGCATCCTTGAGCATTTTGAGAAATCCATGATGGCGTCGCCATAAATGATAATTATCTATTCAACCCTATATTATCAAACTATGGAGTTACTAGATATACTATAGGATCCAGTGAACAAGTGTATGGCACTTGTAACATTAAGTCATACTTCAAATTCAAAATGGAAGCCAAATCCAATAATTTTAAAATATGCCATATAACAGCAAATACCTGCGATAAAATAGACGAGAAGTACTAAGGTTATGTTACTAGACACAATAAAAAAAAAAAAAAAAAAAAAAAATGGCCACTGGAGACTCTCGCCCACAGCATTTGCATGGATCATAGCTTTTGTTTTACCAATTAATTCAGTAATTAATCCCTTTTTGTACGCTATAGGGCAGATAGTTTCAAACTATTTGGAACAAAGACAGACATCAAATGATAATGGTGAATTAGTTGCCGACACAACTGTTTGACCCCAAATTTGTCTTTTATTTTCAGAGCAATTTTAAGCAATGGCGACAATTTTGACAACTGATATAAGTAAAGAAATGCAAGGGCTATTACCTCTGAAAAAAAATCAGAAAATTCAATTGCGGGAATCTTGCCATATAGACCTACAAAGGACACTATTTGTATGATATAGCGCCCTCGATGTAGGATGTAGTTAGTGGAATAAATAATACAAATTAGGTGTCAAAAATGAGTCGCCATTGATATTTTTTGTTTTATTCTCGTTTTGTCATAATAAATGACGTGAATTTACCGTGTTTACGGAGAATCCGTAAAATAACGGCCAATTGCCCGTTAATATATAAAATGTACGGGCATTTTCCCGTAAATTCACGGTTCTCCATACTTTTCTTCTCGCAATTACCGTTAATTACAGGGTCCATAAAATTACGGTTATTTTTTACAGTGTACGTGAAATGAAGAAGTTGTTAATATGTGTTCTAGAAGGTCCATTCTATACCTATATTTAATGCAAATATTGTCATTTTAATATGTCATATTTGTGGTAAGAGGCATTGTCTGCCGTCTGCCCTATACAGCGACGAGATAGAGATATATGGTGAAACAAACTTATCGCTATCAGCATATAAAGGGTTAAATGAATTTACTTATTGTTTAAATACATGAATATGTAAATACTTGAACAGGATAAATATTCATGATTGCAGGTTTTAAAAACTTTATTTTTTACTGACAATAAGCCCTTTTCCAATTCCTACTGCGCATGTCCGATTTTTTGGCAATCCTGTACAACTTGAATGGCGTTCCTTCACAGGGTAGTGATGTCTGCAAAATTCAGAGGCCATTCACTTCGTGGTAAGAACACTTGCAAGCTTGTGCCATGAAATATAGAAATGCTAGTTTGGTTTACAGCTTACCTCTTTGCTCAAATTCAAGTTATTCGTTATACACTGATCGTCTGCTCTGACGGCTCAAGCAATTTCATACTCAATTCTGAACCTGTCTGGTCAAGACGATTTTGAATTTTTGTACACCAAGCGAACTATGAAATCATGTAATCCAAACTCGGCTGAAAAATCCCACAACCAACGATGCCATGCAGTGCTGCTGCTGTGGTCTCATTGTATTAGGTTAACGCAATGAAAAGACGAGTGACGCTGCAACATCAGACGAATTTTGGTTTAGCGAATCGTCTTGGCTAGTTTGAATGTTTTCGTGATTGGCCCAAATCTTCGCGGGGGGTTGTTTTTCCAAAAACGGGCGACGATTGAATCATTCAAGCCGAGATGACTATCAAAGATGCGATGCAATGACGGATTATTACTGGATCAAGATTTATCCATGAAGCGTGACCTTTGTACATGCACACGCACAAAAAACACCGTACCTGACCATGTGGACTTTGCATAAGCGGTTCGGCCCATCAAGTTGTATGACATACAGAAACGACAAGGACGCAGAGGCTCCGCTCGCTGTAAGCGGGAGTGAGTAGTACACATGGAAGGTATGGAAATAGATTTCGGACACCATTTTCATTTACGGTCTGATGGGCGTTCGGCCTAAGGCCCCGGTGTGTGTCTGTGTGGGGGGGGGGGGGGTGGCATGGGAGACGGCTAAGGCCCATTTTTTTATATCCAAGGTGTAAGAGTTGTTGGGCTAGTTAGCCGCGGGGGGGTGGGGGGCTAACACCAATGATTATATAAGGGGGATGTACCTGAAAGGGGATCATTAGCCGAGCGTCTTGAACAAGACTATTCTGAAAGTACATTTCCACTTGACCACGACCTGACTGCGCATGCGACCTGTCTCAACTCGGAAAGGCTTATTCCTTTGTGGACAACAAGGGGGGGAGGATGGTCCTAGGGACCCGCAATAAATATATGATTGGGTTTTATTATTTTTTCACGAAAAATGAGTAGTAACCAAAAGTTTGACAAATACAAGGCTATCATCGGTCACGTAAAACTAGCAACCCCTGTTAACTAATGATTCATCTGATTTGTACGCTCAAGGAAAACTCAAACTTCGGACAAAGGGCGAGAATTTTGACCATGCATGCATTTCAGATGTTTTCTGATATTGTGGTTCACACACTCACAGCTGGTATGAAGGTACATAGTAGTTTAGGACTCAACAGTTGTCAACCACCCTATACCTTTTTAAGGGGAGTTGACTCAGATTATTTTTAATAACCTATTAATGATAAACCATAGCAGTAACATAGTAGTAAAATGTCATTTGGGTAAAAGGAAAATCAGAAACCTAATTTGTGTATTATTCCGTCAACCACTAAGTGGTATGGTCCTTTAGCGTGGTGGATAAGAGGCGGGCTTCTGGAGCCCAGACGACAAAAAAAAAACCAAAGGAATAATTCAACGAAATTCAACAAAAATATTGATCAACTTTAGAAATTAGGGGCGAAACAATGATTTAAATGCGGCCGAAAAGCAGCCATTGTGGTGTTGCATTTTTCTTCACCGTCTATACTTAGAAGTTTGTAAGTGAGAATA
>JAMKCH010050435.1:0-10645 GCA_023653785.1 Ophioderma brevispina
TTTCCTTTTCGGAAAAATGATGATATATGGTCAAAGTTTATTGAACGCACAGTAGAAGCCTAAGATTTATTTATTCGTGAAAGAGGACGAGTATCTTGTGGTTTGCGTCATGAAAAAAATAACTCAATCCTAATCTGGTGATGAGCACCAGAAATTTTTTTATCTGGAAATACAGAGCCATTGTTATGTCCAATACAGTTGAAAAGTAATTTGTAGTGCTTTATCCTCTGTATATCGAGCGGATTTACTGGATATCAACAGTGCTATTATTTGCTCGAGTCAATGCTGCATGATGTATATCTACTGGTCACTGATATTTAGGAAAAGAAATTGTGATGACATTTTATTCATTTTCAATCAAATGTGCGACTTTTGCACTTGACATAACCCAGAGTATTGAAAGGTATACTTAGACAATATTAAATGCGCAGGAATCAGTTACTTCGCCGATATGCGTAACCAATGTCCTTATGCAAGCATCTTTCTCTCTTTGTTCCCATGGAGTATTTATAGAATTCCGCTTCAGGGGCCAAATGCTTCAAATATAGGGGGAATGGGGATAGGCTGCGCGGGTAAAAAAAATTCCCACAACCTCGGTACGGTAATGAAATACTAAAGCATTTTGAATACACTTTTTCCCAGACCTCGCGCTGCGCGCTCGAGGTCTCACTGGTTCTGAACGGACTAAGTACAGTGCAGTGCGTTGCATTGCCTGGATAGCAGTCTGCCCATACGGCAATGCAGTACTGCAACAAATTCGTTTTAACTTGCATTGCAGTGGGTTACATTAAGTTGCAGCAGAAAGTGATCGGCAGTGCAGTGCAGCAGCACTGCACTGCTTTGCAGTGAAAGTATGAACGGACCTTAAGGCGAAAAGCAACTTGCAACTTCCTGTTGTTTCAATCGGCGACTCAGACCCGGGTACCCGCTATCCACACTGTTAAAAATGTTCCTAATTTTACGAGACTTTACCTTTTAAATTACGGTAAACCCCAATTATTCAATAATCTTCATGCTCTATTACCTATACCTAACATAAAATTACAATTTGGAAGCAGAAAATGTAAATAAACAGTGGCAAAAAAAATAATAATACACATTTTGAAAAGGATAGTATTTATACGCTGACCGTTAATATATTTTGCGTAATATTACGTTCTTTTGTAACTTGCTGGTTTTTAATGTAAGAATGCGAACTATGAAAATCTTTTACCTATAAAATGTGTTAAATAACGTCGTAAGTAATGTCATTAAAAAAATGCAAATTCTTATTTTCCCTATCATTTCCAAAAATAGTTTTAAAAACTCTTTTCCTCCTTTTGTATTATATTTAGTTTAATTTGAAAAAAAGTAGTACACACACATAATTGAATTTTAGCATCTGCTATCAGTAAAGTCATGTAGTGTAGTGGATAAGGTTTAGGACTTGTAATCTTAAGGCCCTGGTTCGAATCTATGTACGGTACATGTATTAAGTTTATTCATGTACATTACCATATAAAACAAAGTGTATTTCTTCACCTTTTCCCTTTGTTTATTGCCTTTTTTCTCAAAATAACTTTTTTACAACCACGTGGTAACGTAAATACAAAGTTTTTACAAAGTTATGATGCCATAGCTACAACGTGAACATTTGGTCAGAGGATTGTAATAACGTTTTAATTCTTACTTTTTGTTTAAACAAGTCAAAAACCAACAATAACGTTGAAGCTGAGATTTTTCGCCGTTATTTTACGTTCCCTGCAATGGTTTCGTATTTTACGGCTCCAGTTATTTTACGTTCTGCATGCAGTGAGTCCCAGCTGCCAGTCAAATTCCTGTTTTTTTACAGGTTATTTTTAACAGTGCATGTATATATATACGCGTATACGTCTAGCCCTTTTCCTTTTCATTATCAATTGTGCTTCTTTTGTTCAACTGTCCATTATAGTTACGAAAGTGGTCAGAGACCGTTATTTAAATCTATGAATATTCATCACACCGTTATTTTTTTTTTCCGAAAGTGGTCTCTGGACACTTCCGGAGAAAAAGTAACGGTCTGATGAATATTCATAGTTAAACAATAAAGGGCAATTGAACAAAGGATAATTCTAGAAACCCCTCGGCCTCATCAGGTGGTACAATTGACAGAAATAAACACTAGACTGTGCTCGAAGCGAGCACGAATGTTAGCTGGTGACTTTTGACCTATATCTGTGTTCAACCTTTGACTTCAAAATGGTGTCGGGAAGGATAGATTTTCAAAGTTTCATAATTTCATACCCTGAATGACCACTAACCCCAGCTCCATTATTTGACCTCTGATCTTAAAATGATCAGTTCTGTTGTGTTTTCCAAACCAAAAGAAATTTATTCTTATATTTGACCCGTGGATGACCTCTGACTCCAGAATGGCGACCACCAACATGTTTGCCACATCAAAACGAAATTTTCCCTGAAATTTGATCATTCTTGTCCTGTGTGTAATCATGACACCTGGTTCCAATCTGTGAACACCCGGTACCCCATTGTGTGACCCCTACAAGGGGATCTTGTGAATCTTGTTTGAAAACTTCAATCACATGATAATAGCCTTTAATTTATAGAAGAAGGAATTCAAGAATACCCCTTTAATCAGCAATTGTAGTATTTGGGCCAAATCTGTGAGAAGAAATAATTCGTAGATTTTCGAGGAATGCCCCTTTAATTGGTAATTGTGGCATTTGGTCCAAATCTGTGAACACCCCATTTGATGAAGCCCATACTAGGGGATCCTGTGAGCGAATCTCGTGATGATAGCCTTTAATTTGCGAGAGAAGAATGAATTCATAGATTTTCAAGGAATGGCCCTTTAATTGGTAATTGTGGTATTTGATCGATCCTAATCTGTGAACACCCCATTTGATGAAACCCATACTAGGGTATCCTGTGAGCGAATTTCGTAATGATAGCCTTTAATTAGCGAGAGAAGAATGAATTCATAGATTTTCAAGGAATGCCCCTTATTGGTAATTGTGGTATTTGTTCCTAATCTGTGAACACCCCATTTTATAAAGCCCCTACCAGGGGATCCTGTGAGCGAATCTCGTGATGATAGCCTTTAATTAGCGGGAGAAGAAGGAATTTATAGATTTTCAAGGAATGCCCCTTTAATTGGTAATTGTGACATTTGGGCCCAATCTGTGAACACCCCATTTGATGAAACCCCTACCAGGGGATCCTGTGAGCGAATCTTGTGATGATAGCCTTTAATTTGCGAGAGAATGGATTCATGGATTTTCAAGGAATGCCCCTTTAATTTGTAATTGTGGCATTTGATCCTAATCTGTGAACACCCGTGCGGTCTCTATACCAGGGGATCCTGTGAACGAATCTCGTGATGATAACCTTTTAATTTGCGGGAGAAGAATGAATTCATAGATTTTCAAGGAATGCCCCTTTAATTGATAATTGTAGCATTTGGGCCTAATCTGTGAACACCCCGTATGCAGCATGTACTTGTGGATCTTGAGAGCGAATCTGGTAAATTATGATAGTCTTTGATTTGTACGAGAAGAAGGAATTAATCAATTTTCAGAGAATGCCCCTTTAATTGGCATACATGACCATTGATTCCAAACTATGAACACCCTATATGCGGCATGGGTCAGTGGTTCTTCTGACCAAATTTGGCTGAAATCGGCCCATGCATTTAGCACTAGATAGCACTGGTAGCATAAAGGAGTCGGCCCGGGGGCACACCTACTTTCACTCAAGGACCCCATTGTTCAGAAAATATAGCAAATTTGTCACCCACAAGAACCCTCTTTATGGTCAATTTGGCTCTCATCCAAAGACCGCTATGTTTTGCATGTGCACTAGCTGTCACTGATTTCCCCCGAGTTCGAAAGTGCCAGCCTTACACCTGTGTTCCACTTCATATGTATGTGAGTGCCTCCCTCGGAAAAGGAGCGTTTGCCAGAAAGAAGAAGAAACTGAGTAACCACAATATGTTAGCTGGCTATACCAGCTAACATAAATAGTGAAAGAACTCAATATAAAAGCTAATTGTGAACACAGATTGCCATCTACTTGTTAGCTTATCTATCGATTACTATTCAGCCAACGTAGTGATTGTAAAAATATGCAAATTTCTTCTTCACTATTTTAAAGGGACAATCGATGAGTCACCTGAAGATTTCCATGACTTTGAATCACTATCTTGGCTGATTCGTTGTCGATATACATGTATTAGCTAAACAGAAGATGGTAATCCGACAATCACAATAAGTTTTTGTATTGAGTCACCTGAAGATTTCCTTGACTTTGAATCACTATCTTGGCTGATTCGCTGTAGATATACATGTATTATCTAACCAGCAGATGGTAATCCGACAGTCACAATAAGCGTTTATATTGAGTCACCTGTTCTTTCATCATTGTTTATTTCAACAATAAAGGAGCAAAATGTTTCGATACAAAAGCTTATTGTGATTGTCGAATCAGCCAAGCTAGTGATTCAAAGTCATGGAAATCTTCAAAAAGACAATTTAAACATGTTGCTTTTACTTTAAAATGGTAGCAATTGAACGTTCTTTCACGACGTATATCATGTATATGTAAGATAAAGACTTCAAAACATACGTTATGCAAAATAATGGAATTTCGATAAGGTCTGGCTGGCCTGTTCGACTCCGGCCTAGCGGCTCGCCTAAAGGCTCACCGCGAGGTCGGAGTCTAACAGGCTCACCATACCTTCAAAACACCATTAATTTCATAATGGTGGTGCTTCTCATCCTTTATTCTATTTACCTACTTCAGTGCAATCAACAACTATGTGCAATGGAATACCCTTTATATCAGCATCCAATCATTTTGCCTTACTGCTTGTTTGCCGCCCCGCGCGGAAGCGCGGCGGGCTGACAGACAAGTTTTGCTGTATTTAAGCATTCTAATAGCCTGGTCATACCTCTTCTCTGGTCTAACATTTTTCCAATGACATGGCAAATGAATAGTTCTAAAATTACTTAATGGTTGTGATGAACCATATATTAATATTTGTGCAAACACAAGATAGTGTAAGTAAAACTATGAAACGTGTGAGATAGATTGGTATTTTCAGTGTTTTTTTATATAACAAATTTAGCGGGGACCTGGACAAAGGTTCTATTTCCATGTGTTTAAGTGGGGTCAACTTGAAATATCAGGCCAGTTGGGCGAACTGCCCGGTTAATACTCAGGTACTATATCATTGCATATTCAGAAATATTGACGATTTCTTAGCAGCTGACATCAGTTATGAGGGTCGACTATTGAGGTACTTCAGTGATCATTAACTTGAACAAGAATAAGTGAACTGGAATCAACACTTACGATACCACTTTTTATACCATATTCAGTTTTCAGTAAAAGTCGCCTACACAAGCAATTTTTGCTTGGAAAATGTTATTTATCTCTTAATTGTTGGCTATGTTTGGAAGTTTTTAATAATTCTGCCATTGCGCGGGGCATACATTGGTGCCCAGCACCAAAATGTTTCTTGTGTAACTTGCAATGTTGTGGCTCCGGTTGTGGCCTGGCGCTTTTATCAGCTTTTATCCAATCCATATACTGCAATGGAACACTATTGTTAGAAACCATGACTGACCTCTATACATGGATAGCGGGCGGCGATCAAACATTTTGTCCTCCATTTTGTAAAGGGCAGAAAGTTGATGTCGCTGCATTACTTTCAATGGCACTTGTACGTCAAATTTGAAATTTACTCAAATAAGGGAAAATAAACGTTTTTTTCCACACAAGGACTTTTGTTATATTCAAAACAGATCAATAATGAACAAATAAAGAGAAATTTCCGGAAAAAATAATGAAATAAACTGAGGAAATGTGAAATAATAAATAAATAAATGCAGCAAATAAATAGCAGAGCATGTTATAATATTGTAGCGAGATACGTAAGCCTGAGCGGATTTAATAATATGAGAAAAAGCATGTTTAAAACCTTGGTAGCGAGCATGTAAATTTGTAAGAATCACCCATGCTTTTATTTACTTATCATAAAAATATATAGCTTGACCTCAAGAAACAAGGATACAAACCGTGGACTCTGGTAGGAGATGGCCGACGAATTTGTCTATGGTAGCGAGATGTTCCAAAGATGCGACGCCAACTGGTTCAACTCGAACAACGAGTCTAGAGATCACTCTTGTTCTTTATTATTTTATTAACTAATATCATGTGATTAAAGTACAAGAAATAATTGCGCACAGAGCAAATGTTTTATGGTTGTCGTGATCTTAAAATACTGATGTTGTTTTATTGCAGGTGTAAGTAAACCTCTGTATTCTTCAAGTTGTACAAAGACTGATCGCACAAAAAGAAATGTCAAGCCAATCTCTCAACCGAGGCCAAGCATTCCGATTGAATCATTATAAAGTCATAACTTCAAGATTATAAAAACATTAAAAGTTCTGAAATGTTCTGAAATGGGAACTTGTTTTGAAATCTAAGATGCCAGCTGGGCTTTTCCGAGCCAGAATTTAAATAATAATTCTACAAAGTTCATTCCATAAAGATAATTCTGAAAATCGCTGAAGGTTCATGACAGCGACAGTAAATTACTTTGTTTTGGTATGGAACTGCCGTGTTTACATGCATCAGCTGTTAATCAGCTGTTTTGGATCACGTGAGCGTGCGCGTAAGTGTGCGCCTGGACGGATAAAAACAATACGCGAGCACTTATGTCTCGGGATGCTTGTCAGCCGGTGAATAATTCCGTATTCTTTGAATACAGTAGTTGCTCAATTTGTAAATTCGGAAATTACCGTGAATTATTCCTAATACAATATCCTAGGACCTTGGCTGTCTTGCAAGCTATTATTTTAGAATGATAGATTCAGGGGGGGGGAAAAAAATGTTTGTTTTTATCCTGAAATATATACGGTGCAAGCGACAAATATAATCTCTTATAAACATAGAAACAAATGATGCATAGGAGTGGAGGGCGAGCGGAAACACGGTTCAAGAGTTTTGCTCGTCCAAACATTCTATAGCGGTTTCAAAACCAAATTATAAAACATGACTTAAAACAATCGAATTATAAAAGGAATTTGGTAATATAAAATGGTTATATATATAAGATACAAAAAGATATTACAAGTCTTGGTTGCCTGTTATCAGAAGCCATTGGGTTCAATGAGGGGCTATTATATTAAGGAGAACTTGTCCAGAAGAAGTGAAACGATACAAAGGGCGCTCCCCCACGATGTTAAGCCTCCGAAGCATGGTACTCCACCCCATCTGGTCGAGTCTTCCGCAGCTCATGGGGATTTCTGTCAAGCAACATAGTGATTGATAGCGCTACAAGGGGATGTTAAGCCTCCGAAGCGGCCGAGTCGTTTCACGGACAGGACCTCACAATTGGTTGCCCCAATAAAGGAGGGTGTCCTGCTACAAAAGATCCCAGGTGTGGTATACACTCTGCCTTGTCCACAGATCACAGAGATAGAAAAGGAGATCCCGGTCTGGCGCCATTGTTTGTCCGGCATGGTCGCGCTATTGGGGGTATTCTTAAATGTTCGCAAATGCATTTTACGTGTCTCGGAATCTTTCGTTAGCGTATGCGTTGGCAGCGTCTTCAGCGTTAACTTGCAAACGCGTGTCTGTGGTACGCACCCGCACACATTCGTTACTTTTTTCTCCTTTTCATGATGCTGGCGCCTTTGTATTTTGCATGTCGACAAAAAAAGCATCGATTGTTTATTTTTATGATAATTATCAATGAATATAGAGTTCACACTGTAGAGAAGCTGTGATTGTGCAAGGCCCGACCCGGCTTCAGTCTGGGTCGTCGACATGCTTTTTACATAATCAGTGGTATTTTCTTGTCTAGAGTCGGGCCAGAGCTAATTTCCGTTTGGATAGGGAAAGTGATATGAAGAAAAAAAGTACAAAACGAAGTTATGTTAAAAATCCTCTATAAAGTTGTAAAGCACAAAAACACTCGGCAAGTTGAGTCCTCAAGTATATAGAAAGGGACCGGATTTAGCGAACATGCACTGTTGAAAAAAATGGTAAATTTTACAGTATTACAGACGTCCATTTCTGCCAACAAAATACGGTAAAAGCGTCAGTATATTGTAAAAAAGAATTAAATCATAAAAACACTAAAATGTATTCGTTAAGTTATTACAGAGTTTTGAAAACATGTATAGAATTAAAAAAAAAACACTGACGCCCACTAATGTAGAACTTTTTTTTACATTGTGTGTACCCGTAAAATTTAGTTTGTTGTAAAAATCTAACAAATCAAACACCTGTAAAATTGCATTACCGTATTTGTTGACAGAATGGAACATGACTGTATACTTACCGTGAAATTGACAATTTTACTGCACTCTGTATTTGCAATTCACCACTAGTATATTTGATATTGGACATTATTTAAATGAAATAGAGCGACAATTTAAATTTAGTCATATAGGCCTGAAATTTAACATAAAACATACACTTCCAAAAATCAAGACAAAAACGATTTGTCCACAGCCGTTTTTAAAGTATAAAAAACAAAAAATCGCGGGGATACGGAAATACCCGTAAATTTCCGTTTTTACGGAGAATTAGATAGATAACTGGTTTTTTAAATATAAGTCAGCCATTTTTTTCAAATTTATATGTCGATTTGCTCTGAAAT
Source organism: Ophioderma brevispina (assembly GCA_023653785.1). NCBI lineage: Eukaryota > Metazoa > Echinodermata > Ophiuroidea > Amphilepidida > Ophiodermatidae > Ophioderma > Ophioderma brevispina. The sequence continues at coordinate 8,651 of JAMKCH010050435.1, forward strand.
GGTGAGGTGTGAGCATCCAGTAATAAATTACGGTTGTACATGAAAGCAGGAAATGCATTTCACAAAAATAACAAACGATGGGTCGGATCCTAATATCATCATCATTCATCATGGCCTAAATATAAATACACATATTTACCCAAATTTTAAGGAATTGTATTAACCTTTTTTAATGATCAAATGCAGGTACGTCCTTTTACAGTGTTACTCTGCTGGGGGCGATTGTTAATTAATGGGCCTATTCTGTATTAAGAATTATTTTGGAAAAAAAATCCTCCAAAAGCTCGGTGGCAAAGTGGGCTATGAATATATACAAATATTAATCTTTTAGAATTATCATGTTTCATTAGTAAAGGTGGGGTGACCCGATCGACAACATCGCCCCCCTCCCCCCACACCGCCCCCCACACACACTACTTAATCAAAAATTGAGATTTTGTTCCAGAAGAAAGTTGTCAAATTTGCTCTCGTGATCCCTATGAAATTTAAGGCTTGGAAAATGTTTCCTTTTAAACGTGTGAACAAAAAACGCCTTCAAAGTGTGTCGACCAAAAATTAAAAGCACACACTGGCCAATTAAATTCATATTTTTGCTATTACTATCAAACCAAAATCGGATGATTTTAGCCCAATATTTTATTGGTCTCGTTTTGAGTTTTAAAATATTGGGCTCGATGCGTCTCGCCCAATATTTTGCAACTCAGTTACACAAAAATAATATGGGCTAAATCAATCCAATTTTATACCCAAAATTGTAATCATGTTTTGGTGGTGTGAGGAGGGAGAAAAAATTTTTTCATCAATAATTGTGTTTTTTTAATGATCCCCATCAGACCACACAATATATAAAAGATTAACAATTACAATGAGGGAAAGTATTTTATGGCACAACCACGCCCACTCTCACCCATTACCAAATGTGATCGGAAGGCGGAATTTTAACACCGCGAGCACTTTCGATCTTGGGCCATGCAAAATCTTTACGCAACCACTGGCGGTTGCGTTAGCTAAGATGCTGCACGGTAATAGCACAGGGAATGCGTTCGTTCCTTTTCGCGTGTTCTCGGTTTTTAAAAACACGAAATACCCCCAATTAGCGAAGCGGCACAGGCACGGCCATAACTAAATATATGTAACAATCGTGCATTTAGTGATAAAAGCAAGGGATTTTGTCTATAAGTAAGAGTAAATATTCTTAAAATATTGAGATCAGAGCACACTTCAATTTTTACCCCGGACGGGTTTGGCAGCCATCTTTCAAATGGCCGCCAAAAGTGCTTTTCACTGTTTATCAATGCATACGCTTTCAAAATGCTGGTGACAGATGGCTCTAAAATGTTATTGTAATGGTCTGAAAATATTAAGGGGGCATTTAACAGGACAACAAGGTTTATGGCGATAAGAGGGATAATTTTAAATCCAACATATCTTTAAAATGGCCTGCCAAAAGCAATTTTATTTGGTTATTAAAGATAGTACATACAGATCATGTATAAAACTATTTTCAAATAATAGTTGGAATTTTGGGTATTGGCTAAGTAAACCGTCACAGATATTACTAAGAAGTTAAAACATGCTGCATGTTAGCTGTAACAGCATTTTTAACGGGAGTAGCAGCGTGTGCTAATCCGCATATCAGAAAAAAAAAATCATCAAAATTCGTTATTTTTTATATTTTCGTTACTGCCATGGATATACGAACCTAACATGAAAGTGGTTTGCTTGAAATCTGTGTATTAAGACAAGGCAGTACGTTTAGCCGATTCTTCTATCGTGCAGTATCAAAATTCCGAAATGAGATTAAAAAAAAAAACCCTTTCCCGGGGTGAAACATAAGATTTTCACGTGACATCATGTGCACCATTATCAATACAGTTTGACCTCAAAACACAAACATTATTGATCTTTGTTTATTTGGTTACTGTGTGTGAAAACCACATCAGCTGTTTAGTGGCAGATTTCCTCAAATACTTCATTGCACGGGTTGGTACATTG
>JAMKCH010050436.1:0-10554 GCA_023653785.1 Ophioderma brevispina
AGGCCATTGTTCACATAATATTTTATATCATCATATCACGTTCCCAGTATACACCTATTACAGTAAGTAAACTTACAAATAGTAAATGCAATATATTTTTTACATACTAATCATTTGTGTAGGTGTGTTGAAGTTTCGTCTGTCTATTCCCTACGTCCCTACTGGAGTGTGCGTATTTTTCTTGTAGATCTAGGAACACCCCCACCCGAGGTGGGTCCGCTCCTGATTTTTTGAGAGGTGTATTTGTTGAAGCGTTAAGGACCTTAGGGATATAGAGCACAGCATCTTAACCAGTTTGTTACCATATTGTTACAAACTCGGTTAGAAAGTTGTCAAATTTTACAAATTTTTACACACCCTAACAATTTTGTTATAAAGTGGGTTGCTGAAATCATCGTCCTGGGATATATTTTTTTAGTTGTAATGGGGGGGGGGGGGGGGGGGGACGGCTGAGTAAGGTGGCGAGTTGTAGTGTCGGATTGTGCAAGTCTAACACATACGTCATAATCGTAGGATTTTTCAAGATTCAAGAATTCAAGATATGTTTAAATACATTTCTACGATGTGTTCCCCAAAAATAATAATACTGGGACGAAGTAGTATGGGCGATTTGCTATGGACGAGTTGGCATTGGGCGAGGTGATATGGGTGTTGATATTATTGTTCTTAATGGAGAGTTTTTTGATTTGCATCAAATTTTGATTTTGTTGCAAAGTGCGTCGAAGCTGTCCTTTTTTTGTTGTGTCACAAGAGAACTTTACGCAGTTCCTAACAATTTTTTTCGTGGGGAGTATTTTCTTTAAATGGAAGATCTTTGAACATTTCATTACTTCATTGTGTTTACAAAGTGCGTCAAAGTTGTCCGCTTTTTTTGTGTCTGTCACAAGAATGCTTTAACGCAGTTCATAACAATGTTGTTACAAGTGCGTTTTTTATGAAGTGCGTGCCAACGAGCGTTGCGTAATGCAATTAGGTTAGAGCTTTCTCCTTCTCCTCCTACCTCCTATGGTCAGACTTTATACCTAATTAATGGATAATTAATTCACCCTCGTATTCCGAAGGGAGGGAGTGGTTACCGCCCGCGTCCTGCTACTACTCCTATTTTTTGCGTCCTAGTTCCCAAGGGAATACCAACACGACTCAGTATGGTCAAAGAAAATAACAGACACTTGATTTTGTAAAAAAAAAAAAAACACCCACCTTGATATGGAAGGTCAAGACTATCCCCAAGTGATGGATAGGGTGTGGCAAGTCACCCCCCCCCCCCTTTCGGGAAGGAAATACCAACACTCCTTGGTACGACACGGGACTATCACAGACACTTGATTTTGGTATGCAATAGATAGCATGTCCTCCTCTTTCCGTGATCCAAATATAACCAACTAAATAACACTATACTACTACCCTACCTCATTTTGGCATCCCAATTACATGGTTTCCCAACAAAAGCAATCCTCGCAGTTGGGCTATAATTTCCAAATTACTGAGAATTATTGGGCAATTTTGAAACATATTCTGATGATGAACTTGTTTGGTACATCCTTCCAATTTTTGTCCGATACGGGTTTCACTATTTTTCAAAACAAAAGGCTATTTGTAACCCGCTGTCAAATTACACCACCTACCCCTTCCAAGTTTGCGTTAGATCGTTGAGCAGGTTCACCATGAAAAGTTAAAAATGTCTTAAACTTTAAAATCTCCTGGTACTACTCGAACCTGTCCTTTTTTATGTTGAATGTTACGATATCTGTACGGCATATCCTTTTCTCAACATACTGTTCAAATTTCTATCTGATTTTCTTCACTGTTTTTAGAACCAAAGCGATTACGTAAATAAGGCCACAATTTAAGCCATTCCACGTTTGACACTGATGAATACACACAATCATGCAGTGCGTAAAGTATGCAGTGTGCCTGTTTTTGTTTTCTCTCTGTCTCTTTCTCCTTACTACTTACTTTGGTTCAATTAACCCAGTATAACCTTGCAACTACATATTTTAATATTAAAGCATTGAAAACACATGTCTTTGACAATAAGGGCAATGGGCTCTCTATCACCATGACAGTTTCTGATATTGTGGTTTGATTTAAATCAGTTTGTTTTTCAGTGTTTATTGTGTGTTGTTGTGTCTACCAATGTCCGTATTATCACATATTATTCATAATGGTCTGCAAATCCATTCCATACCATTTCCCTTTATTTGGCATCTAATCCCTCCGTTGCAATTTGCAATATTACGCGGATTTGTCAGACATCCTGAATATAAAAAAATTAAGTTTGGCCAATCGCTAAGTTATATTCTCAATATGAGTAGATGAAAATACTGCACAGACAATAACCTACTGTGGATAGAACAATAAGTACAAATATTTTAGATTAAAATAATTTTTACAAATATAATAACAAAACTGAATACTTTATTCATTGGTGTTTAATCCCTCCGATGCAATTTTACATTTATACATGCAGATTTGTCAGACCCACTGGAGATCAAATTTGGCCAAGTCGCATAGGTACTATTCTAAATCGAGTCGAGCAAAATACACACAGACCCAAACAGACCGTGGATATAATAAAAACCATGCGCGGACAAATATTTTATTAAATTTATTTTTTAAAACACAGGATTAGTACAATGAGATTTTTTGAAGTTGAAAGACATTTTATTCCACTTTTCCGGTGACCCTGGTTCAACGAGCTAATGGCAAACTTGGATTGGTAATTTGATAGCGGGTTACATAACGCCTTTGTTTTCAAAACTAGTGAACCGTATCAGACCAAATTTGAACATGATGTGCGAAACAAGTTCGTCATTCAGACTATGTTATTAAAATTTGAATAATTTCTCAGTATTGTGTGAAAATTAGAGGCACCGATTGCGAGGATTGCCATTTTTTTGCGCACCCTGTATAATCACTTGGGCAACTCATTGTCTTCAAAGCTTAGACCAACAAAGGCCACTTCTAGGCAGGGAGTACTCTTTATCCCTACGATATCGACGACAGAAACGGCCCCTCTGTGACAATTCGCGGCGACGCTTCAGATGAACAAGTTCATGACCTGTTGCGCAGAAAGGTATAACCCCGATCCGCAGTGGTTTGTTTACACGTGGAGACGAAAAACAAAGAGAGATTGATTCGATACAGCCATATTTGATGTGTAATTTTTATCGACCCACCTTGGGTTGCCAGATAACAATACAAATATTCACCCCAAGAAAAGAAATGAAAAAGTATCCATATATATACGAAAGGTTAGAAAAAAAAAATACATTTTGGGTCAAGTTGAAATTTTTACATCAGCAGTTAGTTTGGATTTCGAATATGTTATATAGGCAGATTGTGGATTTTGGAAGTTGCCTTAACCACCTCATGATGCAAACAAACTAATAAAAAGAAGAAACCAAAAATTGATCAAATCGGTCAATATGCACCCTAATATTTGAAAACTCAATTTTTGGTGCCGCAATTTTGAAAAAAAGACGCGCCATGTGGAAAATGTAAACAAATGGTGCAATTGGAATGTGCAAAACTTTATAAACGAGCTTGAGCTGCCAAATAACATAATACATATTCAACCCAATAAATGCAAAAATGTTTAATATTATACCAAATGTTGAAGAAATTACATTTTCGTGTAAAGTTGAAGTTTGCCATACAGACTATTTGGAATTTGAATATTTTGACATATGGCTGCCAATTGATGTTGGAAGTTGCCTTCCGACCGCCCCCCCCCCCCCCCCCCCCCCCCCCCCCACCCCCTCGGGATGCCACAAAATGCTCAAATGGGTCAATATGCACCTTATACTCCAAAACTCCCTAATTGGGCAGCCATTGAATTTTGGGCATAAGGCAGCTATTTGGGTTTTCTTTGAAGCTAAGTTATCAACTTTGGTCCGGCCCAAAACATGACACCAAAACACCAAATTGGTCCAATGTATGCCAAAGTTAACTTTTTTCCCACCCACCCCCGGAGTCCCCCGGGGACCACTTTGGGCACACTTTTTAAAAAAATCTGCCGTACCATCGTGTTCAGCGGAAAAAATCAGTCTAGAAACGCTAGTTTTCTGTTCATTAATTAACAAAAACCCTTGTTTTTTAAATTATATTTTTAACAACTGTTTAAACTTTTTAACAGCGTTTTCTCTTGTATACATCAAAGATTATTGTTTTGCCAAGAGTTAAGTTCATGTCAACTGAAGGTTTGACTGTTTTTTTTTAATTTAGAAATTTTTAGAAATTTGTTCCCCAACAGCGACTTGTGATTGTCCCCTTGATTTCAGCAGTAAAATTCCCAAAATTTACACGAAATGTTTAGTCCCCTGAATGAATCCGCTATTTCCCCCACAACATAATTGCTGATGCTTTCTCTGTTTGAAAAATTATATATTGATTAGTTCAATGCATGATAATACTTCACTCTGATCTATATAATATTCCTTTGTTTTAAAAACAGTTTAATCCCACAAGATGCGACACACCTTATACTCATAGTTTCTTGAACCTTCAAGTGAAACTGGCCCAAGTGGTATTTTATCCTTGTGTTCAATTGACAATATCTCCGGGTAGGGTACATCAATTAAATTTGTACTATTTTAACAAGGATGGCCAGCAGCAAGCAGGACCATTTTAATAGTATTTCAGCAATTTAAATTCCCAAATAACATTTTCACATAATGATCAGAAGGCAAACATTATACCACGCCATAAAAGCCTACATACATCCCTTCTCATCTACTGCAATCACCAAAAACAAAAAGGGACAGTACACCCTGGCAGGGATGGACTAAACAGTGATAAAAATCACTTTCAAAGTGGCCAACCTAAAAGTGCACCCACACAGCAACAAGGTTAGCATGTAGTGTGGAAGTATGTAACGGATTAACGCATCTTGATCCTTAGCCACATGCCACAAACAAAGGCACCACAATCAACTCACCCCCCCCCCCCCCAGCACAACCCACACCCACACCCTCATCCACACCCACATCAACCCATCCACTCACTCTCGAAACACACATTTCACACAAGATATGTCGACAGGCTTGTTTTGGTTTAGGGGGTGCGATGATAGTAGCCATCCTCCAGATCTTGGGTAAGGACTGGTTGGTAAGGCAACATGTGTAGAACTCCTGGAGCCATTCTAGACATCGTGGGCCGCATTGCATCCGAAATTCCGCTGGTATGTTATCAGGCCCCTGGGCCTTTCCACTCTTTAGTTGGCTTATAGCAGAGGTAAGCTCATCTAGTGAGAAAGATGGTGAAATTGACGAAGTTTGGTGATCTCTTTTTTGACAGCGAGCATGATCCTTATCAATGTTCTTGAAACGACCATTTGCGAGAGTTGCTCAGCAATCGAGTTGGCAGTCACTGGACATTTCGATGGTTTGAAAAATTATGCCGGTGAGGCGGTTTATAGTCTTCCAGGCCTTCCTGCTGGAGTGAGTGAAGTCGATTCCTTGGACCCCTCACAGTGCTCACGGCGTTTCCTGTCCAAGCAGTTTTTTCAGATCTGAAGCCTTGGATGACGCATCTTCCCCGGTTTCAGATTAGGAAATCATTGTATGACATTACATTCCTCATCCCAGGATGGGATATAACTGCGACGACAGCCACGTGGGATGGTCTTCTTTGCTATATTAATAAGACTTGACACAGTGCTGTGTAAGAATTGTCCAGGTTGGAAGAGGTTGGTGTCGGAAGGTTGGCACTTCTGAATGCACCAGGTTTCTTACTGGTCCCAGTCGGCCTTGCGAAGTTCCACCTTTTCACTGGCCTTGTTGGTACAGACTTAGCAATGCCTCCTGAGCGATCAGTGATGGTCTGTGTTGGGACTTCGGCAAGCGGTCGAGAACAGTACGGTGTAACAGAATGTGGTCCCTTCCAGAGTAGAAACCTGCGCGGTTGTTGCTTGGGGTCGTGCAAAAGTTGTACGGTGGATTTGGAAGCCCAGTCCTCTAGGGTAGCTCCATCAGGTTGGTATTCCGTAACCCGCGGTATTATGTGACTGTTAAGTCACCGCGTAAATGCAAGGTGCCCCATAAGTGGGTAGAGAGTCTGCTTGGGTGGCTTGTAGACATTGGTGATATGAACACCTGCAATTTGGGCCATTGCTCAATTCCAGGGTGGAGTGTGCAGGTGAGGTTGCAATTTGTTTCCATTGGGCTGAGGTACTAGCAAGGTGGCAATCCCATGAGTAGCGCGCTCGGTGTTTGCAGCTGAGTGTAGCCGCAAATGTTCAGAATGGAACTGTCAGTAGCGTGTGTCTCTTGGAGGAGAATCGCAGTACTTTATGCGTTTGTGTTTGGTGTTCGATTATGTTGATCTTGAACTAGTTAGACTTTTCCCGTTCAGTTGGAGCACTGGATGCCCTCTGGTATTGCTTACTGTTAGAGGTACAGTCACACATAAACGCTAGCTAGCTCCCGACCCAACCTATTCCCGACTACACAAGACCACCCATGTTTTTTCCAAATCGGCTGCCGTCTTGTTCAAACTTGCAAAATTTACAATTTTTATCCCGACCAGGGATGATAAGTCTGCGAGTATCCCCGTCGTCACCGAGACAAGGGATGCTAGCAAAAGGACTAGCAATAGGCGACAGCATCATGAAATCAACAAGAGCGAGCGTGTTTAATGGTGACGCCACTTGTTCAGTCCCGATCAATCGCCAGATTGCCTTGAAACGACGGTACAAGTTGGACATGTTGGTTGGTCGCCGAGTTCTTTCACGCCAGGAAAGGTACAGTCATTAAGAAGGCAACCCGTGACGTTCCCCAAACCTCTCCCAACACACAAGAACCCATTTGTTTTTCAAAATCGGCTGCAGTTCTTGTTTTAAACTTACAAAATTTACAAGACAAAGAGAGCTCAATCGCCTAGCGACAGCATCACAAATCAACAGGATAAAAATGGAAACTGTTCAGTTACCCAATCAGTCGCAGGACTTAACACGACAGTGACATGCTGCTGTCAAGACTGCAAGATCGGGACTTATCTTCTGTGTAGCCGAGTTTAGTCCCAGATTTAAAACACAGTCCAGTGGCTTGCATCTTCTCTACCGCTTGGAGCAGACTCATTGCAGACCACTTTCCAAAGCAACAAACCAATCATGATGCGCGCCAACTCATCGGTACAGCTTCCCCAAAAACTGCTCATGTGGTCATGCCGACCTTCCCGATTCCAAAACCCCACCACGATTTTTAAATCTGCAAGAAAAAAAATTGCACGTGTGTTACTCCCGACCACACAAGATTGCAGAAGACTGTACAGGACAGTCCAAGACTTGGCCAAAACTACACCTGAAAAAGGACAATTACTCAAGATTTTCGAAAAATGCCAGTCGGCACCCCTCTTGAGCAGTCTATGGGAGTAGTTTCCTTAAAAAGAAAGGTAGGTCACCAAAAGACAGCTCACGACCCAACCTCTTCACGACTACACAAGACGAATTCGTTTCAAAATCGGCGACAGTCCTGTTCAAACTTGCAAAATTGACACCAGGGATGATAGTCTGCGAGTATCCCTGTCATCAACGAGACAAGGGATGCTTAAACGCCGAGCAGTAGGCGGAGCTTATGGAATCAACAGGATCCAGCATGTTAATATGGCGATCGCCACTTGTTAAGTCCCCGATTAGTCGCCGCCTGAACAGACGGCACCAGTTGTGAATGTCGCTGTCTGAATGCTCGTCAATTGGTCGCCGAGTGTTGACGCCAAGAAAGGTACCATCACATCAAGGACAACCCGGCGACGCGACCCAAACTATTCCCAATAACAAGACACGTTCTTCTAAATCGGTTGCAGTCTTGTTCAAATTAAAAACAAGAGATGCTCAATAGCCGGCAGTAGGCGATCAAGCAGTCACTTGTTCAGGTCTCAATCAGTCGCAGACATTAACACGACAGCATCAGTTGCTGCCAAGACTGCAAGCGGGACTTATCTTACGTCGCCGATTAACATGTCCAGTTGGCTGCATTTTCTCTCTCCGCTTGGAGCAGACGCATTGCCGACAACTCCCAACTGCACACAACCAATCATGATGCGCACCAAACATCGGCTAACGATTCCAAACGCTCCATGTGTTCAAGCCGGACCTTCCCGATCCAAAAGCCTGCCACGATTTTTAAGCTGCAAGGAAAAATCATGGCGGTTTTTTCAAATTTGCCATGTGCTCCCGACCACACAAGACTGCAGAAGTCTGTACAGGGTAGGCCGATTTGGCCAAAACTACACCTGAAAAAGGAAAATTACTCACGATTTTGGAAAAATGGCCAATCGGCACAAGTCTGGAGCAGGGGTGGAAGCGGTTTTCTAGCAATAATGGGTACGACTACAGACGACTGTACAGAACAGGCCCAGACCTTGCCAAAAACTACACATGAAAGAAAAACTGCTCACCGTTTTCGAAATTTGGCCAATCGGCACCAGTCTGGAGCAGTCTGGAAGTGGATTTCTAGCCAAAATATAGGCTGTGTGACTGGAGCATAACGACGGTGTGACTGAGCCTTTACCATTATGGTTGCCCCTTAGACTTACGTGTGTTGCAAAGTGGGTTTTTGACAATTTGTCTCTACACGGCCGCCATTTTGTTATTGAGCTTTCCCCTTGGTTTTGGAGATTTTGTCACTCTGACGTCATATTGTTACAAACTTGATATATTGTACTTCATTTGAAGGTCATGTGTAGTACCACGATGGGGGGGGGGTACCCAAACAAAAATACGTAAAAATAAATGTCGACATGGATATAGCGCCTTTCACAATGTATCAAAGCGTTTACATTTATTCCGTTGACACTAGAATATGTCAGCGGCCTTACAAATGTCAAGGAATACTTAGCCTTGGGGCGGCGCTCAATGGACAAATATTCCTAAAACAGCTCGCCATTTCGCACCTGGGTGCTAAATAAATCCAGTTTTCTTATAACTCAAATTTGGGCAGATATTAAAGCGTGTTAAAACGAGTGTAACAGTCGAGCGCTTGGCATAAATCGTTCGGTACATGGTGTCTCAAGAATGCTGAGCGTCTTTCATGGCTGCCGCATAGCGCCTTGAGCACGTTTACTTGGATATGTCACGCGTTAAAGTTTAAAAATATAAATTTAATTAAATTATAAATTATTATTATTATGCAGAACCTATGATTATCCAGGATGCAATGGTTTTGGGGTGTATAATAACTTATAATAGGCTGTTTTGATATTAGGAGTGTATCGGTACGCATGGCTACAAGCGCATAGCTCTGTGGCCATGGCGCGTAGTTCAAGGAGTATTATGTTTGATAGAGATTACTTTTGCAGGGGAAGTTTCTGGAGTTTTGAGTTATGCAGCCATGTAAATTACAAAGCATGCATTGATGTGAACTTTTGTAAAAAAAAAAATGATTTACATTATTTTTTTACTTAATTATTTTAAATTTTAATTTTCTATCTAATCACCAGCATTGTTCGTGTTTCCATATTTTCAATGATCTGTGCACACAAGAACAGAGTGCCCATCTCTCTGCAAAGCGGGATTGGCCAGACTCCACCATGTCCAGTGCGCCATTATACTTGGCTGCACAAATTTTCAATTTGTGAAAATGTGATATATCCTAATTGACAGCGGAATATGTAACGCGCTTGAGCCGTTGTGTAAAGCGCTATATAAATACTTACTTTCTTTAAAAAAAAAAAGGCGACCGAATTGGCCGCACCGGGGTTCGACCCCGCAACCTTCGGATCATGAGTCAGCCGTCAGATCCATTGGACCAATGTACTCTCATTTATTTCATGCTATAGAGAAGGCTTATCATGATGTTGAACTGTTTCAAATTCATCATTCTCACATTTCTTGATCGATACGCTGTGACAACGGAGATGCAGAAAATGCTTGCTGCTTTGCCCGTATTGTAGTTATAAACGGTAACGAGATGAATGGTTTGGTGTCACGTGTCAGTTACCAGGTCACGGGTCCAGGTACAGGTATCAGTTTCTCTTCGGGGGCGACCGATAATATAAAATCCGACTATGTTAATTCAAGGTCTGTACATGATGACCCTCTGCCCAACGTGCTGTTACTTTTTCCAAAAGACAACACCGTTTAGTATGTCTAAACATTACAAAATTTACCTTTTCCCTACTGATTCAAAACCGACGTACGATGACGATAATCGGTTGTTGTTTTTTTCCAATGTAGCGATACGTACGTCATTTTTACCTGAATGGGTCCCCCGCAGCAAAATATAAACCAATCAATTCCGTGACGTCATCAATCTTTATTTTTTTCAAAAATTGGCTTTATATTCCCATAATAAATTCCTTTTTAAGATTCAAACTCTGTATATTGTTCTTTAATAATAATATCAATGTCCTTTCCCCTCATGAATGTGAAAAAGATGGGTCCAAGTCTACAAACTGAAAACAAAGTCGGCCGGCTAAATACCCTTTACCGTGGCTGTATGATCGACGTAATCCCCGTAATAGTTTTTAGAGGCTTCAGCCACTTGCGCGCGGCTGCGGGGTGTATGCGTCCAAGATATCTTGAATGATCCCCTGCTCACAAAGTAGGACGAAGAA
>JAMKCH010050437.1:0-15670 GCA_023653785.1 Ophioderma brevispina
CTCATCTCTCATATCCAATCGTCTATAACGTTTTTGGTCTAATGAACACTTATTATTATGGGTATTAAGACCAGATTGATCTTAGACCAAGATTGATATTAGACCAATGGGATATTAGACCAATTGGGTATTAGACCAAAGGACTATTCGACAACATGAATATTGACAAGATGGATTAGACCAAATGAGAATTATACCAAATGGTGTTTGTGGTTGATTAGACAAATGGTAGTAGACAAAAAAATGGGCTTAGACTATATGGGGATATTAGACCAATGGCTATTACACATTTTGGTTGTTAGATAAATTGGATGTTAGATGCAATGTTTATTATACATTGGTATAGACAATATGGTTTAAACAATTGATATTAGACCAATGGCTATTAGACCAAATGGGATTAGACCAAATGGCTCAATAACCATTGAGCAAATGTTTTAATTTGGTTTCATAAGTGCCCCCAAGGCCACTGTTTTGAAATTTCTGTCTAAACGGACAGAAATGACAAAACTACAATTTTTTTCCTGAGTAGCTTGAATCTGCACGAAATTTTATGGCCAAACTTACCCTTAGGTGTATGGTTCAAATGCTATTAAAATCTCAACTTTTAGTAAGTCTCGGGGGAACGAGGCTGATGATCACAAATGCCCCGTTAACATCAGGTTTCCATTTTTCCTGGTGCATAGTTTAAGGGGTTTGGAGCGAGTAGAATTCGCCAATAGATTTCTTTATGGTGTTTTCATCTATGCTGATAACATTTTTAAAATAAAAAATGGGGGTTTCCCATCTTACCTTTTGAGAAAAATTCTTTCACCAAAAAAGGTATTTTCTGACAGTTTTTCTGTAGCTTTGATGCCTTACTGCACTTTAAAAAATTACAAAACTGTCAACAAAATTCTTCATAAGTACAAAATTTCCTATAGAAATTGTCTGTTTTCACATATGTTTATGCCCGGAGAGAGCTTTTTTGAATATCAAAATAAAAAAATATGGTTTCCTCGTACTATTTTAAATAATTAGAACAACGAGTAAATTCTGGGAATTTCGCAGCAATCTTTGCTTTACTTTGCGTTATACACGTCCAGAGGCGCAACGACTACGCAGCTCAGTGGAAATCATGCGCGGTAATAGACTTTGGCCTTGAGTCACCGCTAGACCGCTTTGCGCAATTGTAATCGCACTTTTTAATATCGATATTGTTATACATTTGTTTATTTATTTTTATGTTTCATAATTTTCTATTTCCCATGTTTTCGGACTCTTTTATTGTTTTATAATGAAAAGATTTAACGGTGGATAATATTGCTTATTTTCATATTATTATAACTTTTATTCTTTTTAAAAAACTTTTTCTCTTTTTCCTGTTATAATTGGTCATTTTCTCAGAAACATGGTCAAAAAAGGAAATATAGCCTAGAGGGTCCGTTATAGATTTTAAGACGTTCTACATGCATGATGTGATTTTCAAATTTGTGGTTCATATTCACAGTAATCAGGATTCAAGCGTCAAAATGATTGCATTTTTGGGACATTAGTATAATTTAAAAAAAAATCATTTGTACAGTAACACACGTAAATGTCCATGTTTAACATTTTAAATATTTTCAAGAGAAAAATTTAAAGTTTTTTACAATTAAATGCGGCCGTTTTTCATTATAGTCAGTATCTAATGTAAATAAACACGTCAGTAACTAATTTTAAAAACTTAGCCAAAAAGGTGCAAACTACAGTAGGACTAATTATTGCGAGTAGACTTACGTCGGATCCCTCTGTCATTCGGAATCAATTGTTCCGAAAAATCGAATTCCCTTTAAAGTTCCTAAATTACATTATCATTTCAAATTAATCAGCTTTAGAAGAGGTTATAACGGGCCAATAAAAATAGTGTCAGAACCTACCGCCATCTTGGCAAAGAAGTGGTACCAGCAATACGGGTTAGCGAAATGGGTGTCAATTATGTTGTTTTGGCGATCTCAACTTGAAACGTTGGATTGTCCTCCCCCACCACAACCTAAATGCTTTCGTGCATATACCAATGCTCGATATAAAATTTCGGCGCACGTTAAATTTTGCGTGAAGGAGCACGCTCTGAGAATTGTAAGCTTTCATGCTTACAACCCGAAAAAGTCTTGGTAAGTCCTTAGTTACCTCATATAATTACCGAATCTCGCTCAAACCTCTTAACAGTGGACAATTAAGGGTTCATTGTTCTTAACACTTGGGGCGACTAAGGCCTCTCCTGTCAAGAAACCCCATATAAGCACTGGTACTTGGAAGTGAGATATCTAGAACAGCTAGTCCCTCGTGTATTTGATGGATGAAGACAGGATGTGTCAATGGTAGGCTGATGAGTGTAGAGGGCATTACCATATTCAAACCATCTTGGTTCTATTTCAGCTTGGGTTGGAAAGAAACTCACCATTACTGCTGCGGCTCGAGTTGGATGTTACATTTAGGTCTTCTATCTACGCCATTAGCCGATGGTCCTTGATGGTGTTTGAAGACCTCTTTGCTCTTTTTCTGTTGCATGTTCTTCTCCAAGAATGTTACATTTGGTCCCATTGTACCATTTTTCTTGTCAGCTGTAGCCTTTTTTCAATCAATCTTGTCACGTGTTTGTACTCGACGACTGTTAGGATCTTAAATGGCCTTCTTCCTTGCGTTCCTTCTTTCAATTGTCAGTGCAAGAGTTGCATCGGATATTCCAGGGCTTTCTTCCTTTTACCTGATGAATTCCAGACTTCATCTGCTGTCTCTTTGATGATTGTGGTTTGTTTTTTTTTCAAGTCAACGATCCTGCATGTGGATTCATCTAGTCTACTTCATCAAGCAAGCACCGAATCTGTTTTGCAGTTGAAATTCATTTTCTACACTAGGGTCATCAAGCTTGGTAAGGTTCCCACTTCTTTCTCTTTTTGGGCCTTTCTTCTCAGCTTTGAATTTCACCCTCAGCTGGCATAACAAGTGAGTGTCTGATCCACCATCAACATTTGAAATGATCTGAATGTTATCCACTGCTGTCTCCACCTACTCCTATCAATATCAGGTCATCCTGTTCTTATTCTTATGATCGGGTGAAATCCATGTCCACTCCGGGAAGGTTGTGTTTGAAGAGAGTGTTGGGATATTACGAGGCGGTTTTCTTTGCAAAATATAAAAGGCATTCACCTCCTGTTGTTCATCTCGCCAGATCCGTATCTCCCATTTTCAGGATCTTTCCCTCCTTGGCTTCAAATACCCCATGTTTGATAAGTAAGTTCTTTTTGGGGGCGCATCAACTTTGCTTTGGCGGGTGGCATATGAAGTCTTCAACTACATCATCAGGATGCGAAGATGTGGGTGCCCTACACTTGGAATATTGTGATTAGGGCTGTCCTCTGCATCTGATGGACATGAGCGTTTCACTAATTGGATCAAGCTAGTATGGAGTTGTATGCAGTGTCACTCAGAAGAAATCCTACACCTGCTTGTCCTTGTTTTGCTGGCTCAGAGAAGATGATTTTACACCCCTCATCAAGATCCATAACTCCTTGGTCTTTCCATCGCAACTCTGCCAGACCAACTACATCCCAAGGTCACTCTTTCCTAAAACCCAGACGGGTTCCTAACATTCCAGGTACCGATGATCACTGTTTTGTTTTGGCAACTGCTCAATGTCAAGAACATCCCTTTCTTTCGATCGACAGGTGGATCAACTATACCTTTCAAGAAATGGCGTGTCGGTGTGTAGCATCATAAGCTGAGGATCTAATCTGTTTAGGGTTGGTCTCTTTCCGATTTTGGTTGGTACACACACTCTCTGCGGGGGTTCGAGGACGTGGCGGGGAGCTGTTTTGGCATGCGACCTCCCATCTGGCATGTCTTTTTTCTGTCTTGTCTCTTCATGTTTATTTGTTTGTGGCTTCACGGACTGTAGAATGGGTGATGTTCCACTTCCCTTTCCCCTCCGCAGTAAGAACTAAAGCTGTTTGGTTTGTTTTCCAATATTTATTGGGGGGGTGACATATCAATACTGGAGCTATTGCTGCTGCCCAATAGCAGGATGTTAGAAGGAGGTCTTTGTAATCAGATGGTTATGAACAACGGCTCCAACAATTAAACCACCAAAACAATATTCCTCTATTAGTTTAAATGATATAGAGAGAGTCACATCACCAGCTGGCACCAACACTAGCATTGGTCAGCCACAAAGAAGATGGAAGATACTTCCCCTATTTGGAAACCTCTCATCTCCTGTTGCGTCCGTGGGGGGTTACTCCGTCACCATCCTCTGGTATCTGTTTCCTACCCCATACGGTCATTACAGTTGATTGTTTGAACTACTCTCTAAGGATTAGGCGCCTCTAACCTACCCACAGGATGGAAACCATTATCCAGCCAACAGAAAACTACCAAGTCAACCAATTGGCTTACTTATCAAGCCAACCAGTTGGCTCACCTCTCCCTAGCCAGCTGGGTTGCGAAGAATGAAAGTTGAAGAAAGTTTCAGAAAATTAAGTTATAGAAGCAGGAAAATTGAAAACTAAGATAAGATGGAGTATTACCAGGAGCAACCCAACTGGTAAAGACATGGAAAACCAGCACACTGAAGGCTTGATGAAAATTGGCCAAAGCTGCTGGCACCAAAATGTGCCAGCCGTGTGCTGGCAAAAGGTTCATTTCGCTCCCCGGCCCCAACAGGTGCACCTCCCCCCCCTAAAAAGGCTCCCTTAATTTTTAGTTTCTCATATCAGTGGCCTCTAAAGTGAGGATGATGGCGTTTTTATTTTTTTACTAAACAACCTAAAATATGGCTGTTTTCACTGAAAATTCATTTACCACTATCTTTCAGCCACCAATCAGAAAAAAGGTGAGGCCTTTTTTTATTTTAAGCTTCTGAGGAATAGCCCCTAGAGGTCTCTAAAAGTACAGAAATTGTCGGATGGTTGATTAAATAACACAATTAGGCCTTAAAAATTTCAGGATTTAAAGCATATTAATTGAAGAAAATTGAAAAGAAAAAAACAGTTTGACCTTATCCCAAAAATGAGGATTGAGGGCTACCCCAGAATCTGATATGTTTCTTTATGTGGCCTATGAGAAAATCAAGATACCGTACAAATGGTGGGTATGAACACTTATTTGATAGCTTACTCAAAGTGCTATTGTGTCGCCTGTAATTGAAGCCAATCGGATAGATTGTATCATAGATTGTAGTGCCCAGGAGGTAAAAGGATGTGATGCCTCATTGACATTTCTTCAAATACCTAACTAACTCTTCAGTTCTTCAACACACCCTGCAATATTTACCCACCATATTACCCACCACATTTTGCTATACTGCAAAGAAGGGTGGGGACCCAAAATCTCAAGGGAGTGGATTTTCCTGTAAAATTGGTAGTTGGACCCATCTGACACATTTTTTTTTTCTTACACACTTATGATTCGAAACCGTAACATAATAAACCTGTGCTTTTTCAATGAAGGGTTTTTCTGTTGAATTATAAGTTGTCAGATTGGGTCAGAGTACAGGGAATCACTCTCAAAGCCATTGTAACTTTCGACATGGGCACTCTCAGTGTTCAAGCTTCATCTTTTTAGTGCAAAGTGTGCAACTATCTCACCTGGTGTAAGGTCCATGGTCCGATCGCTAATTAGCCACGTCCCCAGGGACCCCAGATTTTACTGGGAGAAAGTGATTCAAAATTTGGTTATCAGAAGAAAGAGCTACTATTTTTCATATTTTACCATGTGAAATTCTTATGGCTAAAGGATGTATGGTTTGAATGGTATGAGCGGAAATATGCCTCATGTGGTTGAACAATATTAATTTTACACAGTACTCTATGCATGGGGCTTTATAAAATAGCATTTTTAGCTCTCACATCGAAACGGAGTGAAATATCGGCGTGAAACTTTACAGATGGATTTTGGGGTGGAATAGTTGGGTCATTTGAGCAATTCCGTGACAGTGGAGAGCAGAGCATCATTTCTCCATGGATTATCTTCTAGAAAGGGGGGTAATGAACAAATTTAGCGGGGGTGGCCTTCCTGGGTGCCACGCCAGGAGGATTGAAAATTCATAATACAGGGGTCAAAATGAAATGCCTGGATTGCTGTAACAAGGTAACCAAAGTGTTCGTTTGTCCACAAGGATTAAACAAAGGTATAGTTTGTAATACTTACAAGGTATGTGTTACGGAGATATAAGACAAAAATCGTCAAATGTCAAGGTCATCACTAAAGGAAATCCTAATATTGGACTCGATTCTTTTGAAAATGGTTGCAATTGTTAGCCTTTTTCATTTTGAACCATGTATTATGAATTTTCCCCCTCCTGGATTCTGCCCACTTTCAGGAGGGGCCACCCCCGCTAAATTTGTTCATAACCTTTCATAGAAGAAAATCCACTGAGAACTGATGCTCTGATCTCCACGCACGGAATTGCGCAATGACCCCCCAACTTATGAAGGCCCTTCTATCAAGATGAAAAACCTTTATAATACTTAAATAGGACCATCCTCCTTTAACTCACTATTTATCTGTTGTTCACCCTACAGGTAGCGACCTAGTTGAGTGGATACGAGCAAAAATTGAATGAGGAGATCCAGGGAAGCCTAGCATCTAGGACCTCTTGTATGACAGTTATGGCTATATATTTCCCGTTACGATGGCACAAATCATGGACATAGAGAAGGACGGACACCTTGTTACAGATTTCAGAGTCCGTACTTCTGGCCTTCACAGTACGCTGGGGACCCAGCATAACACTGATTATGGTAAGATTGATAGCTTCACGAGTTGGTATTAAAGGTTACAATGAGAGATTTCAAATAACAGGTATCCATAAAAATGTAAAAATTCCTGATTTTCTTGCCACTGGTGTAAAGCTTTCTATTAAAAATTCCCCATCTGAATGATTAAGTGAGAACTGTTTCTTTGGTACAAAAATTTGAAAATTTCTAATTGCGTATAGGAAGCAAATACGACCTTCAGCCTATGTTTTATAGTTAAATATAAGCATATACAAATCACCTTTTGTTCTCATTTTCAGTTATTGTCTGTAGCCAAATAATAATAATAATAATAATATAAAAAAAACTTTATATGGCGCTTATACAAAGAACACAGAGCCTTACAATAAAGTAGGGAATCTATTGTGTGTCTAATCTAAATGATCCACTACTATTACAGAAAATATGATGATTGAAATCTCTGGTTGCACCTTTAAAGGGCAATGAGAGATTTTGAGGCCATCCATATTTTCTGGCAAATATGTAGAGATTTCTATAGATGAGTTGAAATGTTGACGTCCACGCCGGGCAATGAAACAAAGCACTGCCCGGCAGTATATGCGTGAGCACCCGCAGGGTTGTGCTTTTAAACTTCGCGATCACTCAGGTGTGATAAGGCTTTTGAATACTTAACTGTAGGCATACTCTTCGCACCTCTAACATGTCACTAGACAAGGTGCTAATCGATGTCACCTCATCATAGGATTACACACAAATAGATTCTATTACC
Source organism: Ophioderma brevispina (assembly GCA_023653785.1). Taxonomy (NCBI): domain Eukaryota; kingdom Metazoa; phylum Echinodermata; class Ophiuroidea; order Amphilepidida; family Ophiodermatidae; genus Ophioderma; species Ophioderma brevispina. Next base: position 7,504 of record JAMKCH010050437.1, read on the forward strand.
TTTATTTGGCTACCGAAATGATTAAAAGTGAAAACAAAAAGGTGATTTTTATGCTATATTTCAATATAAAACGTAGGCCCCATTTTCCTATTTGCTCTCTAGGAAATTAGAAAATTTTGCATTTTTGTTACCAACGAAATAATTTCAGCTAAAAGCTTGATCAGCGATTTCGAAATATAATTTTTTTTGTGCGGGGGTAATTAATGAAAAATTACTAGAACTAAAGATAGTCATATTAAATGCTTAATTCCAAAGTTAGAGATGAATTGGATTCTTCGTTTTCATGCAGTAAACATTTATGCACAGTATAACAGTGCCATTGAATACTGTGTGTAAGAAAATTTCCGGATCCAGAATAACAAAGCTGTGATTTTCTATATGAAAGACTTCGATTTGAGCTTAGTTATCTCACACAGTGATTAGTATATGCAAAAAACATGATTTGTTTGAAAATTGAGTGCGTCCTCATCGGGAAATTGAGTCAGCCTTTAATCCTTTCAGTTGGGGATATTTTTGATAGAAAGCTTTATCAGTGCAAAAATCAGAATTTTCATATTTTTAGGAACACCTGTTATTTAAAATCTCTCGTTGCACCTTTAAATCCTTGCTGCCTGTGTGATGTGGCACACCAGTACCATATTTAGCAGTCGGCCATTTTTTGTCTTGACTGATTTGAGTTCAAGAAGAAGCTATGTAATCACTATTTCTGTATGTGTATCATGTGTGTGTATGTGGCATCTTTGTTAAAGTTTTGAATATATGTGTATGATAAGAAGGCAAGCCTGATTAGGTTTTGAGGACTAAATATGTTAATTTAATTAAATAGCCCTAAATGGCATAAGTATGCAAAACTAGACTGCATTTTGGTTTATTGCAGATGCTATGCAGATGGATCTTCACCATGAGCAATGGACGGAGCTAGGATTTGAAAAATGCCAAAATTACCGGGGGCTGAAAGGATGTTTGTTGTATTGTAACTGGGTCCAAAATAGCCTCAAAATGGCGATTGCAAGAAATTGAAGCCATACCGGGGGTCGCTGCCCCCTCCCTGGATCCGCGCCGATGAATGCTGATACCAAGCTTCCATGCACATATTGCTGGTGACAAATAGAAAGTACATTTTGGGTACCTATTGTACTTCCCCCATGAAAGCTGATTAGTAAGACTTCTTGCAACAGTCACTAGTGAATTTATTGCTATTAAAGGAGTAATTTGCATAATTTATTACATATAGACCATTCATAATAAAGGTTTATGTAGTAGGTGGTTTTCAGATTTAGGGGTTCATCATACTAGGTGGGTATGAACGCGTGTTTATGCACCGAGGCCTTCCGAGGGCATAAAACAAGTTCATACCCAAAACCTTTACCCACAACAACGTTCATGTATGCCGTACTTTTTACTATTACTTACAAAATTCAAAATTGGGTGTTTTTATATGTTTTGTGCATGATTTTTTTTCACCAATTTCGGGGCGGTTTTTTTTTTTCGGTCCCGGGCAGCAATGCATAAACATTTGTTTATTACATGATGACGCGTAGTTGACCAATCGCATACATACGCGGTATTACAGAAGGTGAAATTTATCAGGGTGCATGTGGGAGAGTGTGGCCTATGGTTAGGTTGCTGCCTGTGGGAGCAGAGTGAAGTGGCGGATTCTTCTGAAAATCCAAAAACTTAGGTTCGGATTCTTTTGTTACAGTAAAACTTTCCTGAATTAGGGTCTACCTGTTGGGCTATGCCAATATATCAATTTTTTATGTCTTGTGGATTGAGGTGGAGTGCGAGTTTGAGTTGTTTGATATGAGAGTAGAGTGAGTTAGGTGTTCTTTACTAGTTAGTATAACAGGCAGGAGGGGGCAAGGGGCACATTGATGAGCTCTTCCCCTCCCTGCACAGACCCTGTTACGGCCCGGGCCGGGCCAATTCGTTTTATGATCGCCAATCATACTTTATGTGTTTGTGATTACGTCAGCGGCGTCATGCAGGGGATAAATGGGAGGGCGGGTGGTGTTGTCGATCATCCACTCGCCTTCACCAATGCGGCCCATATGCAGGTTTCAAGTCCTTGCGAGCATGTGTGCATACTCTATGTGAATTGGTTGACGAATCCTCTTACCCCGTCAGCAGGGTTTCTCCAAGAACTTTGGTTTTCCTCCTGCATTAAAATAGACTTCTGTTCCATAAGCCTTCATTGCCGTTCTGTATTTTATGGTTGTGGTTGCCTAAGGTGCTTCACAGTGGACCCTGAGACTTAGTGGATTTTTGTGCAGTTATAAGAAATAAAAGGGGGATGGCCCGATTTAAGTCTATAAGTTTTTTTACATTTTTGATAGAATGGCCTCCACCCCAAAACCCCATCTGTAAAGTTTCACGCGATATTTCAACCCGTTTATATGTGAGAGGTACAACGTGATTTTCTAATCCCCCAAAAAGGGGCACATTTTTTGCTCATAAACATCCAAACCAAACATCCTTTAGCTCTAAGATTTCACAGGGTAAATTTTTTTTGAGAAAATAGTCCCTTGGACGCGGTTATTGCGATGGGACCATGACCTTTTAAATAATATTATTATTATTATAACCTTCTTAATGTTGAATCAAGTAAGCAAAAGAAGGGAAAATTGAAAAAACACCAGTGGCAGGTTGATTGGCCTAGCTGTGATTTTATTTTGCACATGTGTCAACAATGGTGACTGACCTGAAGTTGATGCATGTCGCAGGAGGACCATTGCGATTAGGTCTCAGAGTTTAATGAAAACATTAAGGGGTACATGAATACATTGCTACATTTCTTGTTCATAATGGGAAGAAGCAGAATTGGATCGATTACTAATTCACTATCAACCTGCACATTTAAAGGCCCCGGGCAGTGATTCTGCAAGATACAATCTTGATGAAAAACAAGGCGGTCACCGCCCGTGTGGATTCGTGGCACCTGTAGGTTGGTTGGTTGTGATGATGGTACTTTGCAGCCCGTTTTGGGATGCGGACCCTATGAAGGGAATGATAATGGTAACTGATTGACAATGAATTAAACAGAATGGTCCTTTAATTTGTAAATGATGGATGGTTGGTATTTCATGTATTGGTAAATGATTAAATTAATGAATATACCTTAACACTGCCTGGACCCATGAGAACTGATTAAAAATGTGTGCTGAAATTGATTAGCTGGCTTATGCATATTTACACCGCTAATTTGTATTTTTGTATTGATATTATATAATTCTTTAAATTTTTTTTTTATTTGGGGCCCTTTCCCATTTAAACAATGCCCTGGACCCATATGGAGCTATGATTACACTCCTGGCCCAAGGGCAGCCCTTTTAAAAAGAATGGGTGATTTTTGGGTGATTTTTAATAGCTGCTGCATGTTGTCTACGGATAATACTTTCTCCAAATGGTGATCTTTTTGTTGTCAAATATATGATATTATCACTAAGGACAAATTTGTATTTGAAATCAAATGCAAGGAAAAAAAATAGTCACCTTTGGACCGCTAGTGTAATCTGCCGTCGCGGTTTGTGAAAGTGGTATCTCAGAGCTTTCACTTTTTGGTTCGAAGTTCGAAGGGGGGGAAAAAAGTGACATGAGGTCACCAGGTGACATGAGTTCACCAACGGTGATACATAAGGTCACCAAGGTGACATGAGGTCACCAAGGGTGACAGGGTCACCAAGGTCACTGGGGGTCACAGGAGGTCACAACGATAACACAGGGGCACAAAGGGGACATGACGCACTCCACCTCCCAACGCCCCACCCTTCCCCCTCCCTGCCACACCCGCCCCTCCCTGTCGCACCCCACCCGACCCCCGCCCCCGCCACGTCTTGGGGCCTGGGCACAGGTCCTGTGCGGTCCCCCAAGTCAAATGAGGTCACCACGGTCAGATGAGGTCACCAAGGTGCACGTTTCTGAATGTAATGAGGTCACCCAGGTCACCTGGGGTCACCCCGGTCCCATGGGGTCACCCCGTCCATCCCCCCCCCCACAAAACAAAAAAAAAAAAACCCTCCAAAAAAACAAAAAAAAAAAAAAAAAAAACCTGAAAAAAAAACAAAAAAAAAAAAAAAGCTCTCAAAAAAAAAAAAGAAAACCCCAAAAAAACAAAAAAAACACGAACCAAAAAAAAAAAAAAAAAGGGGGGCAAACAAAAAAAAAAAACAAAAAAAAAAAAAAAAAAAAAAAAAAAAAAGCAACCCCCCCCCCCCCCCCAATATACAAAAAAAAAAATAAATAAAAAAAAACACACAACAAAAAAAAAAAAACAAAAAAAAAAAAAAAAAAAAAAAGGGCAAAAGAAAACAAAAAAAAAAAAAAAAACCCCCAAAAAAAAAAAAACCAAAAACGAAAACAATTCCCAAAACAAAAAAACAACCTAAAATTAAAAAAAAAAAAAAAAAAATAAAAAAATAACCAAAAAAAAATTCAAAACCCCCCCCTCCAAAGAAAAAAAAAAAACACCCAAACAAAAAAAAAAACAAAAAAAAAAAAAAAAAAAAAAAAAAAAAAAAAAAAAAAAAAAAATGTCAAAAAAAAAAACCTCCAAAAAAAAACCAAAAAAAAAAAATTTTCCCAAAAAAAAAAAAAAAAAAAATAAAAAATTTTTTACTTTTTTTAAAAAAAAAAAAAAAAAAAAAAAAAAAAAAAAAAAAAACAAAACATTTTTAAAAAAAAACGGTTTTAACAAAAAAAAAAAAAAAAAAAACCCAAAAAAATTAAAAAAAAAAAAACCACCTGATTCCCACCCGACCCACACACCCGACCCCTCCCCAGCACCCCACCCCGACGCAACCCCACCCGCCACCTCCACAATATATCCCACCCCTCCCCTGACGCCACCCCACCACTACCCCCCCCCGGCCCCCAACCACCACCACCCCTGCCCACTCCATATGATTCAACCACAAGATGTATGGTATAGTAGTTTTTCATGTATAAAGGGAATTTGCATATCCAGCACGGTACCGTTTAGCGATACAGCCCAAGTATGCATATTTAATAGCTCATTTGCATACCTAACGCCGCATGTATCAGGAACTTTTAAAATGGAAAAGAAGATGCACACCATAATGGGGTTTTGCGAAGTGAAGGAATGTTACATGTCCGATGTACCCTTTATAAAAAAAAGTTGATTACGATGATATTTGAATATAATTAGATCATTTGCATATGTAATTTGCCGAAATATCTTGCCCCACATCTAATCAGGTCGAGACTCTCTTTAACCCGTTCCTTCCACCAGGTTACATCATATACGCCTTACGGACTCCAGATCTAACTGGCACACCAAGCCGTGCGGGAAAGGTTAAACATTTTGACCGGCCCCCAAGGTCAAATGAGGTCACCAAGGGACATGAGGTCACCAACAGGCACCACCCCGTCCCCTCCTTTTCTACAAGTTAATTCATCATAGCCCTTACGAACCTCATGGAAACGTGCAACTCCCATTTGTTGCTTGCCCACAACCAGACAACGTAAAAATAGAATCCCACATCACAGAGCATGCGATCCACGAGGTCGATGATCTAAACAATGAATGTGCTAGTCTGGCCCTACGGGGCCCATATAGTATATCCACAGCGGATTTTTGGTTCAAATGCTAAATCACTGCCTCTAAATCGCCTCCGGCGTTCAATAAGCCTTCATAGAATGGTCTGAAAAGACGTTTATTGCATTTCATTTTCGTCACTTCGAAACACCATGACGCCATTTTTTCTGATCAGATTAAGCCGTTTCATTCTATGTTTAGCTATTTACGCAAAAACAGGCGCAATCACTTGTTTGGAATTGCTACAATGCCCATCTATGCCACTGTTTTCAGGAACTTCAGCAGCTATGACGAGGTCATGTAGGGGGGCTTGGACATCAGGAATTCCTAATAAAAATTTCTATAAAAAAAAAACACCACCACGGCTCTTCCATTGACTTAATTACACCCTCTTATGCTACCCGATGGAATTGCACTAGGTATAGGCGCTCTCGGGGAGTATTAGTGTGAGAGTATAACGGTGAATATCTGAAATCTACTTGGAAAGTCGATTTCGTAGAAAAGCAACACGCCATATTTGTTAAGAAACACAATATGTGGTAAAGAACACACCATATAGGTTTATGGGGCATTCTGGCAATTTATCACTCGATTATGGTTTTTGAACATTTTTTTTAAATGATCGCTATTGAGTTTCCTGGGTTTCATTGAAGTGTGGAGTTTCATTTGCAGGGTGGCTCAGCTGAGCTTCGACATCGAGCCTGACAAGGGGAAGGGTATTTAATTAAAAATAGCGAAAAATGTGTCTACCAGCAGCAATAGTCTACCAGCTGAAGCGTTTTGTAGGGATTCGTTCCAGATACCAAAAATCACCTCAATTACATCAATGGAGGGCGTCTCTCTGAGGCTTGAACCTAGCCTCCTCAAGCTATCACCTTTCTTTCACATGCGCTGTGTTCAATTCTAAGGCAGGATTTCACAACCACTTCACTTCCCCTGAAAATATCCGCAAAGTTTCACCCTATTGGCAAATGTAAATAGGTAAAGCATCACCCTTCCGAGAATTTCTGTAGTAAAGATTCACTTTGGTTATGTTTCATGTGTTCAAGGCAGGCTTCACCATTGTTTCCAATTACTGTTCATTAAAAAACAGCCATCGTATCCAAAAAGCAAAGGCTTAGTTTTTTTAGTTTAAAAAGCTGTCAAATTTACGGCTATCGTTTCTCATCTTCCTGGTCATACCACACCGCTAAATAATGTAAAACAAGGACTGCTCAAAAACATTGCCAGGGGACTGAGCACTAGATCGGGTATGATTGGGATCGGTAACATAATTCTGGCTTTCCCCATACAACCGCCTCTCAAATTTGGCATTTTAATGATCACTATCCACCTTTTAAAACTAAACTTATTTACAATTAAAGAAGGGAACCAGTCCTCTGCGAAACGATCACAACTTATTCACTGAAAAAAATACCGTTACTCCCATGGGTGCAGCCATATTGAATAATCATTTTCATTACCTATGATCGACGAGAGTTCGATTTTTATTCCGATGGTTTCCCCACAATTTTAAATGCATCACGTCATGTGCGTATTGTTACGTCACGAAAAAAACAATGCCCCTCTATCTAGTAGTCATGCGGAAAAAGATATAAATGTTATTTTTCGAGCAAAGCAATGCAGGCGTTGAGGCGATCTGTATTGACTCACAATCCACGCAGAAGATGATTTGATGTCACTTCACCAAACCAACACGAAAGACTCGTTCGAGGCTTCACTCCTTGCACAATTTTTATGAGGGTTGGGTAAAGATTCACAGACGTCATAAATATGAACGTTAAGACATCACAAAAATACAAAATATTAATCTCAAGCTTCGGCGCCAAGTCGACCACGGATATTGCATAGATCCTTGAGGAGGGTAGGTTCAAGCTTCAGCGTGACGCCTGCATAAGTGGAAGATAAGTCAAGAAAAAAAAACAATATTACATTTTTCCTTGAAAACTTTGGTATCGTAAAGAAGAAGAAACTAGCAGTACAATCCAAATGTGAAAACGCCATCAATTGCAATATCTAAACTATATTGTCCAGAAATTTAAAACACGGATTTTACTGAATTGGCTTTCAATTTTATTGCGTGTGGATTATGTTGGACCACCTGTACCCTCCAAAAATATGCAAAATGAAAACATGTACCCTCCAAAAATATGCAAAAACAAAAAAGGATTTTCGTGGTTGTAAAAATTGATTTCTTGCCGTTTAGATTCAGTAGGGACCAGCCAGTAAGGAAAGAATTGATGCGGATTCAAATTTTCAGCCTGCAGCCCCCTCTCCAAGGAGGGAAAATGTTAGCACAGTGGAAAATTTGAAAAATCGAGCAAAATTGTGTTTTAATGTACAATGTTCCAAAGTTTAGTTAAAGACCATAATGGTTAAAGGTAATCCTTGGGTTAATAAATTTACCAAATGCCCTCAATTTGTTAAACTGGTGGCAAAGTTGTTGTATTGTCTCATAGGATCAAAAAAACTGTACTATTACAGTGTGTGTGTGGTATTTAGTCGGATGATTACATAGCAATATATGAAGGGTCTTACATGGTCTATGGGGGTCATCAAGACTTTCCCGGATGTTGCCAAATGGGTTGCTATCACAAAAGCAGTAAATGCATT
>JAMKCH010050438.1:0-17416 GCA_023653785.1 Ophioderma brevispina
TGAAAACGTCTACCCGATTCTTATAACTTTTTTCTGTTGTTCTAGAGGTCCGTCGGACTAAAAGCGCTGAAAAACCGTCTGTAGCATTTGTTTGACGTAACCCCCCACTTTTCTATGAATTTTTCATATATTCCCCCGTCAGTATTGATCACCCATGTTGCACATGCCATATATTGCGATCAGCGAGATACTATGCGAGAGTCCTGTCCTTTGTTGCTTTGCTGATCCGACCTAGTTTGTGTCCTCAACGCATTGATGTTTTACAAAAATGTATTTAATTCAATGCGAATTTTGAGTGCATCATGTTGGAGATACTGTATAAGTTATTTATAACTATAATCCCATTATATTTAGATAATTTTTATTGGGCCATTCTTTAGTTCACGTTTGTTTTACTAAAACCGGTAAATTTAGATTTTCACCCCAATGCTGTTTTTTGCCATTAACCATCGGTTAATTACTTTTCGGTATAAGGAATAACCTTTAGTCCAAACTTAACCAAAAATAATGTTTTCCCCTTTCGCCAGATTGGTTTTTTGTCATGAGGGGCAATAAAGTTCGGATCCGTTTGTAACCTCAGACAAAAAGGGTTTTTAGAAGTCAAACTTCAACTGTAATGCTGTGATTATTTAAGTCTCAAATTCTTATATTTATTTCAGAAAGACATTGGTACTTTGTCATTGATCCCAATGTTGGTACTTTAAAAGGAACGCAGCTTTCCTTGGTACTTAACAATTAATATCACTAGTAACGGTCACGTGTGTGGACGTTGGTGGTTACGTTTGACAACTCCATTGACTTATAACACAAATGGTGACCATTGTTAATGTGCACCAAAAATGAAGTTATTTCCATATTCTTACTCTTTCAACACTTTTGAAGGGTCAGTTAGGACAACGGAGTCATACTGAATTTCGGGCATGTCCGACGATTCCCATTATCATCTTTTTGCATTTTCCCCACTTTACGATCACCCTCTTTAGTATGACGACATTACATAAGTTAAATCGTGTAGCACGAATCCCGACAAGACGATCTCCAAAATACAGACTTAAATTATTTTTCACTCAAAGTAAACAGAATTGCCGGCGATAATAACAAGTACAAGTAGGTGCATGATAATTTAAATACTGCGGCCATTAGGGTTTTTTTCTTAGTGTAATTGACTTCGACCCGCAGCACTGCGTCGACAAGTCCATACTTAATACAGTGGCTTGATTGCTACGGTTTTTCAATGCATTATTGGGCTTTACGTCGGGCCGACGACCAATGTCAAAAACGACGTAAAGGTTCCCTGGTACTAGGTCGGGTCGCTGACTGGTGTGGCCGTCTCCTTTTCAAGCTCTCGATTTTCGTTATCATTGTTATCAAATTTTCTCACATTGTTTGATCTTATTCCAATTTGACCCTGCAAACATTGCGTGCATGTCCAAGACCCAGTAATAACGAACTTGTCGGAGAAAATTTCGTCACCTGAGCTGTTTTAAATCAGTTTTGTTTCTCGCGCTATTTTACGATTTGGACAACGTGTGGAGAAATTGTGCAATAATCAACTGCGTCATTCCGAGTTGGTTTTCCACGACGATTCCTTCATCTCTGCCGTAAAATTCTACAGCTCATCCACGTCCAATTTTAACCAATTGTGATGTTTTCTGCGTTCGGAATTGTGTTTGATGGTTTTTTAGCAATATTTTAGATTGATGTTTCATTGAGAAATCTTGTTTGACTGTGTGGAAGAGCCTGTTTGCCTTGGTTTTAACTTCCGGAGTGACCATGTTTTTATCGTCAATGAAAACAACTGCAACTCAACACAAAAAGCAATACAGGGGCTTTCTCAACTACCTATTACCATGTAATTGGTTTGTTGATAACTGAGATTGACTGGAGTTACGTTTTCACCGTGAATCACCCGTTGGAAGTAGGGAGGTAGAGCTTCAACTTTTCCGTATTATCCATGTAATTTCCAACTCAACTCGTCCTTGGATATTTATACTGTGTTTTTTGGATCGTCCAAACAGTCAAATACCGACTTTACTACCCAATGTTTGTGAACCAAAAGCATATACATGAAAAATTGCTTAAGAGTAGGTTTTGGACTTCGAATAACACTTTTGGCATATTGACAAACTCTCACACATCTGGATCATCTCAATCAGATAGCTGGTAAATCAATATCATGCTCATTATACTGAGTAGGGGATGTTGAAACCCAACCTTGGGGTTGGTTCTGGTCCTAGGAAAGTTGGAAAATCTAGACCAAAATAAAGGTAATCTAAATTCCCTGCACCATGTGTCAAGCGGAAGGTCATGATAATGACAGGGCTATTGAATGTGACAAGTGCCAACAGTGGACACACATTGAATGCGTGATGTAGATGGTGATGAGTCACGGTTTTTCAAATCACATCGTTTGTTTGGTATTGCCCCGGATGTGATTTTATGAACTTTAGCGATTCCAGTTTTTCATCTCGGCCTTGGTTTCACTTTTGGACGACGAGAATGTTTTTTCAGGTTTTAAATGAGCTACTTATCTCTGCTTCGAAAAATGACCTCCAATCGCCTAATGCTGACACTGAAAGTGTTAGCAGTATTACATCAGCATTGCCAAAAAACTTCCACACCCCGACCCCCAGTAAAGGGAATAGTGCCGAACTTAGGGTAACCATACGAGAGGGACTTGAAGTTTATAAGTTTGAACGCAGAAGCCTTCGAGGGAAGGTACCACAATTTCATGCTTTTCTTGAGAACATAACCCGATGTTATGTTGTGTGACCGAATCTCATCTTGATGGCACGATACCCACCTTGAAATTTTTCCGGAAATTACACATTTAGAGAAGGATCGGAACCTGTACGGCGGTGGCGTCGCAATTGCGGTTTGACAATAACATTGCTAGCTTACCTTGCCTTGAACCGACACGAGCTGAAATTATCTGGATTCAATTTTGCTTAAAACATGTAAACTTTTTTGGTGTATTAAAAAGATGTTATCTATCGGTCCCAGACAGGCGGGTGATGCTTGGAACCAACTTGAGCTTCATTGGATAAAATCCCTCAGAGCGCTGGAAGTACTCCGCATGTAGTAACTTACAGGAATTTCAACTCCAATAGTACCATCACCTGGGAGGATGGCAATTCAGACAGCCAACTCAAATGAAAATATGTCTTGTTGAGATAGCAGATAACCTTTCTCACTCAGCATGTGTTAGAACCAACTCGCATCACAGATACCACAGCAAACATCTTGGACCTGTTTTTTACAACTATTCTAGTGGTACCACGATGTTAAAGTGAAACCAGGCATAAGTGACCATGAACTGATTCTGGTCTATATCAAATAAACCCCCAACAATTGCCTAAACCTCGCCGCAAGATCTACTTCTACGGCAAGGCAGATTTTGATGGTATTCGCCTGATATGATATACATTTAAGCAGGAATTTCATGCTAGTGACCCAAAAACTAGGACGAAATGACAACTGGAACAAATTTAAAAATGGACTTAACAAGCTAGAAAGACCTTCATTCCTTCAAACTGTCTTCCTAGATACAAAATTTTGCCGTGGATAAACACCAAATCAAGCGCTGATATGACCTCGACTCGATTCATAAGAAAGCCAAGCAATCTGGTAAGGCCGTCTCTGGGAAAAATTTAGAGTTATTAGAAGGGCGGTGAAGCGGGAGTTAAAAATGAACATGAGCTCTTTATCCATGATGCTGTGGAAAACGTACAAGAAAATCCTGTGGCCTGTTTGAAGTACATCGGTAGTAAACGTCTGGAAAACCAGGGAGTACCAACTCATTAAGACCCAGGATATACATCAATGTTGACGACAAAGATAAAGCCCAGGCCCTCGCAGACCAGTTTAAGTCAGTTTTCACTAAGGAGGACTTGGACCAGATACCATATACTCCAACCAACTAGAAACCACTGTTTTATTATTATTCCTGACTACTGAGGGTGTCTAAAATTACCAGGAATTACAAATAACAAAGCTTTGTGGACCTGATGAATCTTTCCGAAATGCCTTCGTGAAGCTGCGGGGAGATCGCAACCTATTTTGAGTGCTATTTTTCAGCAATCTCTTGACTGCGGTGAATTACCCGAGGACTGGCTACTAGCCAATATTACTGCTTTGTATAAAAAAGGGGACAAGCCCTGCTCTTCCCTCCAACTATAGGCCCGTCTCCCGGACCGCTGTTTGCAGCAAACTCCTTGAACACATTGTGCACTCACATATCAGTCGTCCATTTGGAAAAACATCCACATTTTAACTCCAAACAACACGGTTTCGGAAACATCACTCATTGGTACCAGCTGATATTGTCCTCACATGATTGGGCTCAAGCGTCACGATGGAATCAAGTGACATCGCAATATTTGACTTTTCCAAGGCCTTTGACTGTTCCCTCATGAAGAGAATTATAAAGGCCCAGTTGCACATGTACGGAATCCGAGGGAAATTGTTAAACGGTTCATCACTTTCCTTACCAAAGTAAAAGGGTTGTTGTGAATGGTGCCAACTCTGACTGGGATACTACAGTGGGACTCGTGTTGTTCCACCGGGCACAGTATTGGGCCATTAACTGTTTTTTGCATATTATAATGATATTGCTGACAACTTCAGTCTGAAGCCCCTATTTTTGCGTGACGATTGCTATTTTTTGGAAGTTAAAGCGAAAATGTTCCCTATTTCCCCAAAATTGGTCGACCGAAATTAATTTACACAGTACGCTATTGGCTTACAAAATCCTGTTTTAGCTCTCGCAATCAACACGTAAGTTTAAATAATCCGGTTCTAGCCCTCCTTTTCCAGATGGCTCGGTTTTGGATAAGGCCACTCTATCAATGATAAAAACTTCACATATCCTTACAACGGGCCATCCCCTTTAAGAGCTCAGTCTTTCTTTTCCTTACAATTAATCATTGTGTTTTCTTGTGAAACTGTCAAATATTCATATTTTAACTGAGAATACAAGGTAACATTGGCTACCTTCTTCAATATGACCAGATATTTTATGTCCCTTTAAATACATACAAATGGTGAGTACCCGTCACGTGTGTGACAGTAATTAGGCACATCAATACTTTTGAAAGAAATATCTATAACCGAAGGTACATATAAACTGGCTTGTGATATTTACTGAGATGAGACAGTAGACTGTAAACCCCTCCCTCGGCTCTGTCTCTTGGGTTTAGGCGCACTGTGGTAAAAGAATAATTCTAGACTCGGGGGCTAAACTAAAACTAGTACTTTTCAGCTTACCACCCCGGACAAGCCCTTCCAACTCCAAATATTGCACGGGCTCCTGGAATTAACACTAGGCACGGAAGTGGGTGAAAGAGTCTAGTGTAAAATTTTCAGTCGCTTAGTGTTTTCCATCACCGTGGACCCGAGGAGGGTCTACTGAGACAGTGGTTTTTTTCTAGTAATAAAAACGCCTTTGTCTTTTTTGGTCACTTTTGGGTTTTTACTTTTTTTCGAGAATGGCCTATTTATTAGCAATGAGTACTTTGGGGTTTAAAGCAAAGAAGTATTTTACGAATAGAAAGTATCTATGTTTTCAGGTCCGTTAGCAAACATCGTTGCGGTCAACAATACACTCACCTGGACATATCGAATCTGGGTTCCAGATTTCCAAAGCATGTTGGGTTGCTATTCAAACAATACACTTCACCTGAGCATAGTAGAATGTGGTCCAGGTGCAAAGCGATGGGTGCAATAGCAAACAATACACTCACCTGACATTTTTTAGAATGTGGACCCAGGTGGCAAAGCAGATGGGCGCATAGTCAAACAATACCTCACTGACATATAGAATGTGTCCAGGTGCAAAGCAGATGGGTGCCAATAGTCAAACACTACACTCACCTGAACATACAGAAAGTGGTCCAGGTGCAAAGCAGATGGGTGCATGTCAGACATTACACTCACCTGAGCATATAGAATGTGGTCCAGGTGCAAAGCAGATGGGGGCATAGTCCCAACATTACACTCACCTGAACATACAGCATGTGGGTCCCCGTTGCAAAGCAGATTGTCATAGTCCCAACCATAAAACACTCACCTGAACATACGAATGTGGTCCCCAGGTGCAAAGCGATGGGTGCATGTCAAACACTCCACTCACCTGAACATATTGTGGTCCAGGTGCAAAGCAGATGGTTTTTTGCATAGTCAAACAATACAATCACCTGAACATATAGAAAGAGGTCCAGGTGCAAAGCGAATGGTGCATAGAGTCAAACATACACTCACCTGAACATACAGAATGTGGTCCAGGTTGCAAAGCAGATGGGTGCATAGTCAACAATACACTCACCTGGACATATAGACTGTGTCCATGGCCAAGCAGATGGGTTGCATAGTCCAAACAATACACTCCCCGTGAACTAACCATAATGTGTCCAGGTGCAAAGCAGAATGGGTGCATAGTCAAACAATACACTTACCTGAACATATAGAATGGGGTCCAGGTGCAAAGCAGATTGATGCATAGTCAAAACAATACCTTCACCTGAACAAATAGAATGTGGACCAGGTGCAAAGCAGATGGGCGCATAGTCAAACAATACACTCTCACCTGAGCATTATACTTTGGCCAGGGCAAAGCCGATGGGTGGCATAGTTTCCAAACAATTACCTCACCTGAACATACAGAAATGTGGGTTCCCAGGTGGCAAAGCAGATGGGTGCATAGTGAAACATACACTCACCTTAGCATATAGATGTGGGTCCAGGTGCAAGCAATGGGTGCATAGTCAAACAATACATTCACCTGAACATATAGAATGTGGACCCAGGTGCAAAGCAGATGGTCCATAGTCAAACAATACACTCACCTGGACATATAGATGTGGACCAGGATGCAAAGCAGGTGAGGACAAGTCAAACAAGACCCTCCCCCTGAACAAGAGAATTGGTCCAGGCCAAAAGCAGGTAATGCCACGTGGCACCTCAAAGATTGGCTTTCATCTAAACGGTCACTTTGGGACACCTCGAGAGTTGAGAAAAACTACCCGATGAACAAACCACAATCCCATATTAAGAGAATTAAACACACACAGTCACTAAGGAGCTAGAGATATTGGGGGCATATAAATATTAAATGTTAACCTGCACATACACATTAATGTTAGTTATAGCTTTTATGAGTATATATGCCGATGAGAAAGGCTGCACTGTCTTGCACATTTATAACAATGACACAACAAGTGTTTTTTCAATATGAAAGCATATATTTTTCAGTTAAACTCCGGCTTTCATGTGTCTTTAGGAAATCAATGTAATCAAAAATGTCCAATTTTCATATGGAGTGTCCATTAAAAGGTGAATGTTACACACACAGAAACCGTCCAAGTTTCCGATTCAGCTTTCAGTTATTTTTATATCAGCATCGCCCGGTTACACAGTTAAAATGTATTAACTTGCTATTTTGTTAATCAATTTTTGAGTGGATGCGGAGTCCTTGATCGCGTGCTTATTATTATTATATAATTCTTGGTTAATGAGTGTTTCTGGAGAATTTGAGAGTCCCAGTTATGTAGAAGATACTTTCCGCGGTCGCGTCCCAACCCACATTTAGAATGTGCCAATTCTTGAGCTGAGAATTACGTCCCAAGGTTAATAATGACATTTTCAGCATTTTTGAGATATGACGTTTTTTAAATTCACAAAAGACCTATAAAACAAAAATACACTGTTTTTTAATTTTGGAATTTTATACAATTTTTTACATTTTGAAAACCTTAACAAAATTAAGTAATCATTTGAAAAAAGCTTAAGCCCTTGGATTTCCAAAAAAAACATTATTGTCTCAACAAAAACCCAAAAATGGTCAGTTAGTAACCATGTAATTCTCAGGTCCACAAATGGACATGTCCAGGCAGAGAACGATAATCCATTTCACAAAAGTAAGAGCCGACTCCTATATACACATTGTCGTCTTACTGCACTGAAAATCTGCTATAACATGGAGGGGGTTCTTTGACCTTAAGTATGCTAGATACACTTATTTCCATGAAGGTGTGTGTAGATTCAAAAGCAATCTTATCCCAAATTTTCTTCTCGATATAGAGCAGGAGCATTGCCTAGTTCCAACCTCCCTCCTAATCAATTGTGGTGTCATGTTGTTTTCAATACACAGGGTCAAATTTTAAAATGCTTCGATTATGTTGGAGATGTGTGCCATATTGTTCGTCTAGTCATAAGGATTCAAAATGTATATGTTTGTACCATCTTATGACCCAATTGGTTTGGATTTTTGTGTAAGGTTAAAAATGGCCAACATTGTAAAAAAAAAGGTCAGTATTCCATTTTTGTACAGTGTCAAAATCAGAAGTTGCCGCTCCAATTTGGGTCAAAATGAAACAAATTTTCATCTAGCTTAATGTTTCAAATAAAGGATTAGTTTTTGTGGCAAATCTGGAGTATATTTATTATGTTATGTGACGAATAGGTCCATAGGGCAAACCTAATTCCAATTTGCATTGACCTTCTTTGATTGAACCTTTATCTATTAATTTTAAACATTTACATAAAACCAAAACTATACTTTTGTGAGTCTTTCTTTCCTCAGAACCAAATAAATTTGCAAATATTAAATATATTTTTTTTTTTTTTTTTTTTTTTTTTTTTTTTAAATATTGAATGTTGACCTTTTATGTCATTTTATTTTACCTTATAACTTCAAACCAATGGTCATCAATGGTACAAACTATACATTTTGGTAATCTTTATGACTAAATTGTCAATATGGCATATTTTTCACATATTGGGACATTTTTAAATTTGTTAACAACGGTGTGTAACCTTAAACTGGGCCCTATTGAAAAAGTGACACCACCATTTTAGAGTACCCAGTGCGTGACCTGGATGGTATATACTAAACTACCAATGGTGTTAAAACCTTTTCTGTAGTGGGGGGGGGGTGGACAACCATTTAAATCAAGGCCCTATGATATCTGCTTCCTCCTCTATGTATTTGATAACAATATCAATACAAAACCCTACATTCAAAATATGTTTTCTTTAAGGTTAAACGTTACTTTTTGCTTGCAATGTTGCTTTGGTTTTTTTATTAGGATAAAACAGGCTATCAGAAGATGTTTATTCTTTGGTGTCCTTTCGGACTTTGGGTTTGTCCGAACTGTCCAATTTGCGGAAGAGACCTAAAAATTCTGTTGGCCACTTTTAGCCCTCGTAAATGCGGGGGGAGATACTGACCACCGGCGTATACAGAAACTCATTATAAGCCAAAGACCATTCACACATGCAAATTTCAGTTTGGTATGATTTCTCTTGACAAACGTATCAGTTTGAATAAAACTGGACTAGTTTGTAACATAATTATAAAATCCTCTAACAAATTAAAATACCATTTCATCGACAGAGGCAGTTATTGAAAATCCACTCCATAAATCATGTTCTTAGTTTTGAACATAAAACTGCTCAGACGTATTTTTTGTTTGTTTAACATCTCTTAAGGTAGATAATTATTTTTTGCCACAAATCATATATAGTCCAGCGTCCATAATGCGAGCATAACTTAAAGCTGAAAGTTTTCTGTACATCCGTGGAAATAAAACATAAAAATCATTATGCATTTTGCAACTGTGTTTATCAAGCTGAATACAAAACCTCCTATTTTTTCTCTCTTGGTTCCTCAGTTTTCTTGTAGGTTAATACATGAATCTTGCTGATCCAAGTAAACGTTGGTCTTACACCAGCTATCTTGACTTTCTTAATTGGGATATTGACCATTTTTTCCCCTCAGCCTTTTTCTTTTTGTATCTCCAGGATCTTAATTTTATAATCCTGCCATTATTCTCCCGCCTTCTAATGTTTGACAATAATTTTTTGGTTGTTAAAGGTTTTTACTCAAATCACGGCTGAAGACCATTTAACAATGTAAACATGTCATCTTCTTTGTTTGCTCAAGATCGCGGCCACACATGATTTTTAAGTCTCTCAGCAAAATAGGCATACTGCTTCCTCTAACGTCCAAATAACCCAAATAACGTTTTCTGAAAGCCTTTTTTTCTCATCGTTATAACTAAAACAAACATTTGAAGAAAAAATCACTATTTTAAATTATTTTTTATTCCTGAATGCAGGGTTTTTGTTACTCACACATGGCTGTAAGCACGATGCCACTTCACTCAATTTCTTTAAATAAATACATTTGAAGTATAAAGAGAACAATTCTGAAGTTCCGTTAGGACGAGGGTGGTACAAATGCAGAAGGTATCCAAATAATCTCACTATCATATGGTTGGAAATTGTTTCAAATACCAGCAAAAATAGAACAACCGGTAAGAGGGGGTCTACGTTTTTTACCCCGAAACCTTCGACTTTCTGCAATTTTTTCTGACTTTACCAACTATATTATTGTAGCCCATGTTTGAAAAGTTTTGAAAATGGGAATTATTTTGATCTTGTTGCCATGGTAAACTGAACAGGGCCTCTGAGTTGGCTAAACACGGGAACAAGTGTAACTGCTTTACCGTTAACTTGCCTTTACACCATACTCAGAGTGCCCACCCATAATTGGGGAGAAGGTGCATGGGTTAATTAGCGCGCAGGAACCATGAACCCCGTATTTTTGATATGGTTTGCCATGGCAACCAGGAGCTGAAAAAAAAAACCCCCCCCCCCAATTAGGAAACTTAAGCATAATTCAAAAATTGAAGCCAAATTCAAAATCCGGCTCCATGGTATCATTAGACCCTTTGGAGGCTTTGAGATCTGTGCCAATTTCATTTTGACACCTTTCGTTTGATTTTACTTCGTTTCTTCCCGTTTCCATAAAATCCCGATTTTCACCATTTTGAGATATGAGCGAAACGTAAATTGAAATATAAAAATTGCAAAAACTATTGATCTGTTGCCCAATTCCCCCTTTGGGGGCCCCAAATTTTTTGGAATGTAAATTGTCATTTATTTTAATATAATTATTAACATTTTTTTAGGCTTTTGGTGCAAATAAGGGATGATCTAATGGGTAAAATTATTTTTTTTTACATAATTTGTCCTTAATATCACTGGGTGAGTGATTATAAAGAAATAATAATAAATGCTGTCTAGCTGAAAATTTCGAGTTTTGGTTGAATTGCCTAATGAAATTTTTAATGGTTAATTTTAATAAATTAATTTTGAAAAAGCTGTAATATATGTGAATCAAATAATAAAATTATATTTGGCTTAAAAAATCACAGGTTTATCACTTTTTACATCAAATGTATAAGCGTGCAGACTTGCTTGCTTAAAAATCGAGCATACAATTTGAACGGAGGCCTATTTACCTCAAACAAAAAAGCAAATGAAAGCTGAAAGTTTACCCTTTCCCGGTATCATTGATCTAATCTCAATAATCTCGTAAACTCAATTTCTTCAATTTGAAAAAAAACATCGACCGACCCCCCCTTAAGTTTATAGATACACAATAGACCTATTCAAATGACGGTCCCAGCCACCAGACAAGACATACCAATTCCAGACTACCATACATAAGCTGTCAATCGATCCATTTTTAGCGATTGGCACAGGGATCATTGACGGTGAATGTATTGTATTACGGGAATGCGTCTATCTTGTCCCCAACATGGCTGGCTCTTGGAATACGGTCCTATTCTTGGTTTCACACTGACTGCGAATGCCATTTTTCTTTTCAATTAGAGGCGATGTAATCTTAACGTCTTAAGATGTGAACAGCTTTGCTGCATAGTTTTTTGTAAGACTTTTCATAAAATCCCATTGACGCCAAATGAGGGATTCCATAGAGTACTAATCCGTCGACTCCCGGTCATCATCAATCTAAAATGTCTTCTCCACCTCACTCTTCCACTTGTCCACTTATCTCCTTTACCGCCGACCTGGCAGCAGAATCATCCTGCCCGACCTCACGTCCTCACCACCGCTCACAACACAATCCTATCGTCACGAATAAGTCTCCAACCACCTTCCTCGTGTCTCCCCTCCATGTCACTCATCTCACTTCTCCCAGATCCCCCGGCTGCCATCGCTTATGTCCTCTTAAGTCGCCGTTGACTCCCCTGTAGCAGTACCCCAGCACTACTACTTCGTCGCACACACCATCCGACGTTGCCTCCGTCGCACACAGAACTCTTTCGTCACTTAAGTAGCCGTTGAAATCCCTGTAGCAGTACCGCAGCACCACTGTTTCGTCGTACACACCATCCGACGTCGCCTCCGTCGCACACAGAACTCTTTCGTCACTTAAGTAGCCGTTGAATCTCCGTGGCAGTACCGCAGCACCACTGTTTCGTCGTACACACCATCCGACGTTGCCTCCGTCGCACACACAACTTCGTGCTTTCGTCCACCCATCGTAGCCGTTGAATCCCTCCGTCGCACATACAACTCCTTCGTCGCTATCGTCCACACTTCTTCACCACAGCCTCGCACGTCGTCAATTAGGATCCCACTTCTGACACCAATTTGTAGCGGGAACGGCGGGAAGCGCCCCGGAGGACCCGCGGGTAAGTTGCAAGGGGCAGAACCTTGCGCTCCTTCTGAAGACGCCACGGTGACTCGGTAATCAGTTTCGTCAAGAATTTATTCAACCAGCTTCACCTCGTCGTCAGGTTACATCCAAGTCAAGTACCTATAAAGGATACAGCAGACTGCGATTACTATGTGCATTAATTCGACTATTTACTTATTACACACCTTCTTGCTACCTTTTATCTTCTTGCACCACTTTTTGGGTCACGAGGTTCGCCCCTCGTATGCACCGGACCGGCAATCGTAAATACATACCATATGACACCTGGGGTGCATATGTTTGTATTTACACACATGGAGTTTAATATCTTACACAACACAATAGGAAAACACTTTTTGGGCATAGGTCCCCCCTCTAGGCACTGGCCGGCAATCGTAAATACATACCATATGACACCTGGGGTGCATTATGTTGGTATTTACCAACAGAGAGTTGATTTGTTATTTTACACCACATAATATATAATAACATTTAAAAGAACGACACCAGTTGCGTCCCCAAAACAGACAACATTGCTTCTTCGTGAAATCGTCGCCACACAGTATTCGTCGCCACACAGTATTCGCGCCACTGGATGTTCATTCGTACCATGGTTATCACTCCATATGATGCTCTTTTCACATTTTATATTTATTGAAGGCTAAGCCATTTATACCTCCAACAAGACGTCGAGCACTACAGTGAGGTGCCTGCCTTTCGCATGCATGGTCACATAATATTTATTGAAGGCTAAGCCAGTTATACCTCCAACAAGACGTCGAGCACTACAGTGAGGTGCCCGCCTTTCGCCTGCATTGTCACATAATATTCATTGAAGGCTAAGCCATTTATACCTCCAACAAGACGTCGAGCACTACAGTGAGGTGCTTGCCTTTCGCACTCATTGTCACATAATATTTATTGAAGGCTAAGCCATTTATACCTCCAACAAGACGTCGAGCACTACAGTGAGGTGCTTGCCTTTCGCATGCATTGTCACATAATATTTATTGAAGGCTAAGCCATTTATACCTCCAACAAGACGTCGAGCACTACAGTGAGGTGCTTGCCTTTCGCACTCATTGTCACATAATATTCATTGAAGGCTAAGCCATTTATACCTCCAACAAGACGTCGAGCACTACAGTGAGGTGCTTGCCTTTCGCATGCATTGTCACATAATATTCATTGAAGGCTAAGCCATTACCTCCGACAAGTCGCCGAGCACTACAGTGATGTGCTTGCCTTTCGCACTCATTGTCACATAATATTTATATGAAGCTAAGCATACCTCAACACACTAGAGTGAGTGTGTCCTGCTTTTTTGCATGCATTGTCATCTACCAGTGTGACATTAATGGTGACATTATAATTTGTACATAATGTGACATTATAATTTGTGACCATTGTGACAATTTGAATGTGACCATTTTAATTTGGGACCTGTGGATGTAACACATGTCCTGGTATGGAACCCACCAAAATCGCATCTTACCTCTTCTGGCTGAAATAAAGGTGGTTAGTACATAATAACATAACTATTAGCATGGCGGCGTATTATTTTTATTTCGCTCACACCAACCCCCCTACGTCCATGTCCAACATCGCTATGATGTGAGTTACAGCCAGTCTCAAGCTACACATTTACACTAACTCTAAAGGGAGGGGCATCTTCCCAGTATCCCACTCATCATACAAGAATAATCCCTACCACTATTACATAATATCGTCTATATTTTCCCTATAGAGCATTTCCTATCTATCCCTCAGAATGGTAATTATCTTATTGATTTCATTATGGCTCACAACATCAAAATGACAAACAATTAAATTAATTCACCAAATCCATAAATGCAGAGGAAGTGATGACTTCTAAAACTGTTGATTACAAGGGAAGTTATCATGTGTCTTTAGAAGTTATTTCATATATTTAGTATTTATTTTATTCACCATATAATTTTCCAAAGCAATAAAGAGAAACAGATAACAAACTTCCTATCTTTTAGACGGAACATTGCCTTGTCTTCACATAAAATATAAATTATTAACTATCAACATGGATTCAATCTCGCCTAACAATTGAAGCGAAAATATTTCAATAATGTTTTCATTCATCGCTCCTAACTTCACTACAAGTCTTCACATAATTACACACATCATAATTTTCCTTTAACTCCTCCTAATTATTTGTAGTTCGGTGCGCATATGCCGTACCATACAGTGAATGACCTAGAGTTTATATGAATTTAATCCTTCATGAGTTAAAAACTTAACTGCATAGGGGGTTTTGCCTCCCGTTAGTGCAAACGGGGGGGGTGGGGGTTTGTCCTATTGACCCCCCTACTATAATAACCACTTTCCTAAGGATTGGTTTAGATGAAATCCACCAACAGGTTAGAAGTCTTCAATACACCACAATATAAATAAAAACTCAAGAAAGTTTCAGTAAAAAAATTAGGGGTAGCAAAACAATTGATTTTAATTTCGCGTCAAAATGTGCGAACAAGACGCTAATTTGTTTCTTCTTCTGCATTTTCTACGGCATTGCCTACTCGCCTACTGTGCTGATTGCTTTAATAAAATTGGTGAAAATGCACTATATTTACCATATAAAGCATAAACCTAAATGTCTCATGCCTTTTTTATATTTTTAGGGATACTTGGTTTTAATGTGTAACCATAGGTGTCCTAATAAATCCTACATGGATGTATATAAATATAATGGCTCCAATGCCTACTATACTTTGGCAATATTTTTTAATTAATTATTACCTTACCTGTTTATGTCACTAGTGTAATGCATTATGAAATTCATAATCCCAGTACTCTAATAAGCTTTTTCATATTTTGTCATGGCTCTTCCGTTAGTGCATAAGGGGGGGGGGGCTCCTAGGTACCCAACCTAATGAACGCAAAAACGACGCGATGGATTTGATTTTTGCACCAAGCAAGCGCAACTAAAAGTTAGACAATACAAAAAATATAAAACCAAATATATTAGCAGCGTTAAAAAATCGCCGGCTGAAAACTAAAGTTGGTTACCTAGGAACCCCCCTTATGCAGTTAAGTGTTAAAGATAAAAATATATTAATCATAGTCCTTGATCGTTCCTAACTTCATTACAATTTCATAATATCACACAACCTTATAATTATTTTCTATCTCTCCTAATTATTGGCAGTTCGGTGCGCATGTGCATACCATACATGTAGAACCGTTGAATTTTACATATGACCGGAATAAATAACACTAACAATCATAGAGGAGAAGAAATTTCACAATTGCATTTTTCACAAACAAAATCTTATCATTTCCGAAAATCACTAAAATATTCCCAATTTCATTTATTATTTAATTTACTAGTCAGTCAAACATCATACTGAAGATAATATCCGCAAAACAATCCCATTTCAAGTTGATATGGGACCCCGATACTTCAGTGTGACAACGACAACACAAGCGCCAACATTCAATGGGCCGCTCTACTTGGACATGTAGCAATAAGGCGATTAAACAACAAGGTCAACAGTATATTGGCCGTAACCATAGAGTTTTTTTCGTACTGTAAAACTGACAAGATGGCGCTACGCAATCGTGTCAAAATCTCCTTCTATCTTCAATTTCAATTTTATTAAAGTGAGTTTGACAACAAAACACACACCAATAATCCCCATCACTGCAGATATGGTATGCAATATGATTTTTAAGAATTTTGAACAAATACGAGAATACAAGTGAGTTTTTTTTCTGAATTGGAATGTCAGTGACTGTTAAAATGACACGTTTCGTTGCTTATCGATTTTTCACGCTAATATTTTGCACCTTCGTTAAACCTATTCTTACATGACAGTAAGCTTAAAATCCAGCGGTTATAATTAAGAATGACCAAAAGTTATTATCAGAGCTATCTGACATGAATTCAGAACTTTAATACGAAAATACTGACTTCAATTTCCAAAATGGTGGAAGATAAAATTTGGATCTCCACACACGATTTTCGACAATATGTCATAAATCTAACCTCAATGTCACAAACCCGGATTATCCAAGCTTTTGTCTAGCTTCCCTAAGCGATATGCCTACATTAAAAATGTATGTTAAATATGAACTTGTCCGCTCCAACATGTAAAAAGACTGAATGAAAACGACAGCAATTCGCATTGCGTGTACGCACCTATGAAAAGGATACAGCAGACTGAGTTTCCCCGGGATCACATCACGGGATCGACCACGGCATCATAACATTAATCACGCGGTGTGAACCGTTGCGGCTGAGTGGGCAAGTACGTGACCTCGTGGCGGGGGCCTTCACGCGGGTTGGCAGAAGGCCTGACCTTCTAAAGAGATAACGATTCTCCACAGGACTTGCATAATTAGTAGTGATGTAATGGAATTTAATTTGTAGGCAGAGAGCTATGGATAACCATTTGGTCATTATTTGTGACAAAAAATAAACTAAAAAAATACAAGCTACCAATCCCGTGTCAATAATATTTAAAATCTCTCAACAAATTAAAAAATACCATTTTCAATAAGACCGAGGGCAGTTATTGGAAAATCACTCCATATCAATGTCTGAGTTCATGAACATAATGAATGCTCAGAGATTTTGTTTTAATACTCTTAAGGTATTAATTATTTTGCACAAATGCAGGATTTCAGCGTCCATAAATGCGAGAAGAAACTAAAGCTGAAGTTTCTGTAAACTAAGTGGAATTAAACATAAAAATCATTAGTGCACTGTTTATCAAGCTGAATACAAAAACCTCCTCTTGTTTCTTCTTTGGTTCCCAAGTTCGTTGTAGGGGTAAGACATGAAATCTTGCTGATCAAAGTAAACTGTGGGTTCTTACCACCAGCTATCTTGGACTTTTAATTGGGATATTGCCATTTTTCACTCAGCATTTTATT
>JAMKCH010050439.1:0-10692 GCA_023653785.1 Ophioderma brevispina
TGTTGCAAAATGTACACTCATTTTTTTCCCACAGAGTTTGTTCAGTAACGGTTTGGGGGCACGTACATGATGATTGTTTGCTTTCAGCACTAAAGTTTAAGTATTTGTAATGTTCTATTAATTGTTTACTTACATGTCTGTGTTAACTTATATTAGCAAAAAAATTCCTTTGGTTTCCCGGTTTCCTTAGTCTTATTTGTTAAAAATATTCTCACAATGACTCCGTTTTAGTCCGGCAATGGCGGGGGGGGGGTTCCATGGGGACCCCCACTAATTAACTCATTACGGCTTGGCGATTTTTAATTTAGTTTGGTATGAAAAGAAGCGCATTTTACAAGTCAACCATACAAAAAAAAATCTGTGCAAAATCCCACGCGTAAGCGGCCAGCGCGAAAACAAATTTTGGGGGATCCTAGACCCCCCCCCCCCCCTTGTTCACTAAGTTTTGTCTTCTGCACTCCCATTGGTAACCGCGATTCAAAACAACGAGTTCCAAAACCTATTTTTAAACCATTTTCCAAGGACTTCTCCCCATAAAAGTTGGTTCATAATGAGAAAATCAATATTTTCCATTAGGGCCGAATACAATTTAAAAAAGAGGCATTTCAGTAGAAGTTAAGGGGCAAAACCGTTTTGAATAGCGCTACCATAATGCTTGTTCAGGCTAATTAGCATAAAACGTCATGGCCGATTTTATTTTTTCACAAATACGCGCAAACCTGATATTTAGGCATTTAGGCAAAAAATATATTCGCGCCAAAACAATTTAGCGCGTAAAAGTGGCGCTTGTCGCTCAAAACAAATCCTGGGTTCACAATGAACCCCCACTGTTAAAGGCTATAAATACATTTTGATACAGGCAATCGCCCTTTTTTCTAACCTCCCCTTCTTTACTAATAAAAATGTTTTACCGTTGTTAACAACACCTTAATAAGGCAAAAAAAAAAAACCTGTTTTTAGATTTAAGAATCTGATTTAGTATTTGTTTAATTCAGGGGCGCAGATTATTCAAGCAATGCTTTTTTAATTGAGTCAATAAGAACTTTGTTGTACTATTTTATTAATTATTTTATTTAATTTGTTTTTTCCCATAAACCTCTGCAAGTTTCTCTGTAGATGTTCACTACCAACAAGTGCAAATGTAAGAAAATGGTTTATCTTTAGAGATCGTCTGTATCCCCTTATAACCGTGACATTGACATATTGAGAAAGGTAATTTAGTGATCAACTTAAAGCAATAGACTTTGCTAAAACTAAAGGGTTAAATTTGACTGTTAATTTGTATTTTAAATTAATGTTTAGAATGATTGTAATGAAACTGAATGGAGACGTCTGATTGACCCTGAATGTGATGCAATGACTTCTTACAAACATCATTTTTTCTTGCATGTTTTTGTTCTTAGAGACACAACACAAGCTTAGCGAAAACATAATTAGAGGGATGTAGCGACCAGTTACGGGTGGATTATTGGTCAAATGAACGCCATTTTGCCGCCCTGTTTTGTTCGTCAATTTAATTGAATCTGACAGATATTGTCCCTGAATCTTTCTATGAATTTCATTGTAGAATTGTATACCGAAGGTCACTTAAAAAGTAGTAGCGTTCTAGATGATTTTTCGTGGCCGTGCTGTAAACGAATCAAAGTTTGTATATAGGTTTTACCGCCCACTAACCTGGTTGCCGTAAGATCAGCAAAAAACTTGGGTGAAACTATTTTCCCTTGTCATGGAGATCCTAAAAAAAAATGCTCTAATCTTTCTGATGCACAAGTTTAGATTAATAATAATGATGTAATTTAATTATTGAACATTTGCATGCTTTCTTAAAATTATATTGCATTTGTGCATGGCAAATTTGAAGCAATTCCTACTACTTACTACTACTCGCGCTCATCAGTTTCATATCGCGTGGCCCCACTAATGAGCCGTACTGACTCTAAAGCATCTCGGCTGGCGCGTTCTGATGTACTCTGCGTTTATGTCACATTCTAAGTTAACAAAAATCGGTCACTATTGCTGGTATTCTGAAGGGAGGTGACCTTTAGTCCTGGGTTTATCCCATGGTATTCCTACAAGATGGAGACTCATATTTCTTTCAAAAAATATTGTGAATTTAACTGTACAAGTAGAGAAAATATTCTTCATGGATGGGCCAGTGTCCAGTTTTTCATCGGACATCCTTGTTTTAAGTGAAGTTGTGGCTTTAACCATATACATTAAACTTTAAGGATAGCGCCTAGAACATCTTCATAGATACATTCCTACTCTTCGAATGATAGCAGCATGTTTCTATACTTGCAATATTCTCTAACAAAAATAAAATAGCTTTTCCAGTTAGAGAAGTGAGATAGAATCATATCATTGCACCCCGACCTAAATAGGAAGATCATATTAGGCACATAATAATAGTTCCATTTAGCTTTTCATTTTAAAGTGACTTTGAAATGGAAAAGGTTCCCTTTTGCCGACTCGTCGTCTTTCTCGTAATATTGGTTTCTGAATAAGTCCATGGTTCTTATTGTGATGCTTATCGATGAGATATAGGCAGTGTTATGTTGTGGGGTGAGAATACTTAATCCACTCACCTGTTCGTACATCTAGTGTAAATATATGTTTTGTGATTTAACAACGCTTGTTAGCGCCTATGGTTCATGCAATTGTACCATGTGTTTTTTTACCCTGTGTCTGTATCCGTGCCTCTCTTTCGAATGTTAATGGACGCCCAGACTAGCAGCAGTCGCTTAATGGTGGATTGTGAATTTTTGAGCTGAATGGTATGTTCAGCCTTTATTCATCTTTCCGATTTTTACAAGTGACGCCTGCATTCGTGCCCCCTAATGACGTGCTCGTCCAGTGGTAATCGTCATCATATCAATGTTCTATCTTCGAAGAGCCTGTGTTCTTCAAAGAGCGACCTACATTTAGCGGGCGATTTTAACACAAACATTCATAGCAAGTGCATATTTGCTCTTTATATTTTATACAAAAGCTGGTTATGTGAACATGGCCCTTTTATATGCATATATTTTGGACAAGCTATGTGCACATTTTCCAGATACAATACGCCTCTTTTATAACAGAGCTTTATTCGTTTAGATAAGAAGATAGGCCTAGTAGCACAGACAGGCGAGTACCATACGTACGATCTTAGGAATAGTTGGCGAGCGCCCCATCTTGTGCCAGTTAGTTTGTTCAAGATGTTATACTTTACTCTTCGTCGTCTCGATGTGGGTCTTTAAGAGAGGAGTACGTATATAGACACAGGGTTATCACAGTGCTCCAGTACTGTTTCCTGACCAGTCTTTGGATGATTTGCACGTAGGGCCACGTTTTCTACAATAATAAGGAGGTGGTTTCATCCAAAGCTTTGGAGAGTCTTTTTTTCAACAACTGTGAAGTCTGATCTTGGGCGCTAATTCCAAGATCGTCTGCATAAATAGAACGAGGGTCTGCCATGCCAATTCACAAATCAAGATTTCATAGATGAAACTACATCCTGAAAATTTGAGCTCTGTACCCTCTTTCGTTTTCATCACGCTACAGCATTTTACATTTGACGGGGGTCCCTCAAAAACATCAGTACCGGTATTGAAAATTCAATATTTTAGAGGATCATAAGTAGAACTACGCCCCTCAGATCCTTCAAACTTGGCATTTTCTTGATAGCTTTTGTCGCACGGTGCATTTTTTTCTGTTCAACAATATTTGCAATCTGCAGTTCTTTAGTATTTATATCAAAATGAATTTTGATTTTGATTTAAACTTTTGATCCAAACACAAAAAATTGAATATTCCTACCTCAGGAATTTTCAGATGGAACTCCATCTATAATCATCAGCGAGTAGATGGTGGTGATTCACTGCAATCGGTCAAGTATTGATTTGCTTAGACATTTAACTTGAATCACAGACCTCAGAGACTCCACTGAGTTGTACCGGCCCCCGTCCCTTGTTGGCGATCCGTTGATTGGCTTTTATGTGAACGGCCACACATTACCCTAATAACACCATCGATTCAATCCCTAACAATTAAACCCCTTTAGGTTGTTTACAACTTATTGCAAAATAAAAAAAAATCCTCAAATTCTTTAATTGATAACAACCATTGTTACACATGCTAAAGAGGAACCACAATATCATTTTCGAGAGAAGCTCTACTATATAGCTTGGATTTCCCTACTATGTGCAAAACAAGGTTATAAATAGATTACTTCCCTAGTACAATGTTATGAGTGTGCCTTCCAATTTAGACTATGGAGCATGTCCTTTAAGGCTTTGTGTTGTATCTACATCCGTGCACCATAGGGCAAAACCAGACAACCTTCCCTAATAAATTAAGTAAAATCATACTCCGTCCTACACAACTGTACATTTAAAAAATAAAAATGTCAACACTAATCTTATCCTTTTTCCCCAATATCATTGACTAATGGATATGTACAGACTTCAGTAAACCATGGCGCTATAGATATTCAACAATCGGCCTGGTATGTGGATGAGAAAACGCTTCAGAGCCTTTCCATCTTTGAGTACACAGACCCATAGTTATAAAAAATTGTCACGCATGAAATGATAGTTTTGTTTCATGATGTTCGTACAAATCCTCTCCTCGATCACAAATACAAATAAACCAAAATAGTTGAGCTATCTATGTGTGTGTTTAACTTTGACCGTATTTCATCATTTGTTCGAACAGGAAGAATACAAAACCAATTCCATTCATGAAGAAAAGTTTGCTGGCAAATTTTGACTAAAACATTATAAGACCAAATCCACACAACTTATGCTTACTCCATTTCTATTCAAATTACACGTTTCAGAAGAAAACCACGTGAAGAAAACTAAAATGAACGACATATTATTAGGTAAACTGATTATTTAGTTTGGCGAAGACCGTTGTAGATATTTATAGTCCCCGTCCTCCCAGTCCGGCTACATGGTAAAGAATAGGGCATCGTTCGTGATCTTCACGTCACCATTAGTTTTCTCACTTCGTCTATGATCCCGTACTGTGACACCCGGCGCATTATAATTACTACTTTCACACCGGTTCATTACTAGAGTGCCCGTGTGACTGAGTTTCCTATATACCCATCTGTCTATTGTGTTCCCCTTGAAGTGTCTGTAATGCCACATTTGTTTCAGCACTGTATCCCAAATCCCTCGTCTACAACGTCACGGTTTATTCCTACATGTTTGCTATGGTAGCTAGGACACTCTCTCCATGGGGGACCACTCAGTTTCTTTTACACCGGCTTTTGTGTATTGCGTCATGACCACATTACTCAAACCTGAATCGAGGAGGTAATAACAACACCTAGATATTTTTCAACTCAACTGCGTGGCAATATAACATGGCCCTGACCTCCAAGATGAAAGGAATCTGGGGTGTTTTTTCTCCTCCTCCGCTACCGGCCGATTGTTGAATGACTTTAGCTCTATGGTTTTGCTAAGTCCATGTGTATCCATTGGTCCTGATATTGTAATTGAAATAACACTTTTATTATTTTTAAGAAATGTGGCCTTGTTTTTTTGCGGGAACTGACGGTTAATATGATTTTAATAGTTAATTATGACTTTGAACATGGTTTGCACTAGTCCCCCTGGTGTAGATACGGAAATTGGTATACAGTTGATTATTATTTACGCCCCAGCTACTTAGACAAACGTTGTTGACTGTAATGTAAAAGATTCGGACAACCTATCCTAAACCAACATTCGCACGTCATTGACCAATTATGTCTGTACTATAGTTCCCCCCATTCTACAATGTTTCCTCCACCTTTCCCGAGGGCGAACAACAATTATGATCAGCATTTTTCAAATGTAGAAATAATTTTCAAAAAACCTTTCAATCCTAAACGTCGAGAAGGGTATCCCATTCTTGACGCCCTACTAAAGAGTTATTGCTACGGTAGTCAGGTCTCCATATAACAACAATCCTGTATTGTAGGAAAAGTTGGAAATGAAGGTAAAGGTAACAGCAATTGATCATGCATCTACTGACATATGCAATGAAACCATGCCCACGTGTCCTTCGCGAAGATAACGTCGGCGATTTTCTGTACCAAATAATTAGCCATAAGTCCGGGTACATGAGAACACGAATGACACCGCCATCTATCCTTGGTGCGTGCATCACAAACACAAATTGTCATGACTTCAAAAGCACCTTTACCAATTGGTGGCCTGCCTCGCGTGTTTTTTCTTGGTTTATTAAGGTGACAAAATCACATGCTACAGTAAAAAAAGTTACTTGACAGATCATGTTCAGACTGCCACTGGATGGATTGAATATTCATGAATACCTCAGTGACCTGTTTTCGTCAGATCTGATTTATTTTTGTTCACCATTTCCCATCAAACTCTGCCACATTGAGTTACAGGATGCTTTAATATTTATTACTAAAAGCGTTGTAATACAAAAGTCAACTTTGTTGCACTACAACATTCGAGGTAATTCCTATACAATGTTGTAATTGAGCTTGAGATTGCGTTGACACATTGAAGAACATCTCAGCAGTTAAGTTTACAGATCAATAGAAGAATGTTATATAACCGTAACGCAACTATTAGGTTTCACCGCGCTCAGCTGCCGTGATGCTTTTGGTACGTTAATGCAAGATGGGGTTTTAATTAAGCAAAGACCTGTGTGTGACCATCCTACCTATTTTTGTTTAAAAACCCAATATTTTTTTTTTGGGGCTACGCAATTCTGATTATGATGTACATTCGGCATCGCGCTATCATGTATAACCACGGTTCTCGTCTTTCTCTATAAGTAATGATCGTGAATTTTACTGACTGCTTGCTAAAAACCATGTGAATGATCTAACAATCAAAGCCAAGGAATCATACTTCAATGAGAAATTATCACTTGTAATACAAGATGTTTAATCAATTAATTGAATTCCTTTGTTTGACAAAAATGTTCACCATCTTCCATATTATGAATCTGCATGCGGTCTGAGCAACAAATTTTGCTAATTACTTCCTGACTAAAATAGTTTAAAATCAGAGAGGACCTTGATGCCGAATTTGTCTTGCCAAACTCTCTATTTATGGATACTGCTGATTGCTTCTTACTGTGCCTCAACTTACAACCCTCCGCCAACAACTGAGGATGAAGTGCTTAAGTTGATTTCTAATTCTAAATCAACCAGTCAAATCTAGCCGACTAATCATATTCCAACTGTTCCGGAAGGAAAATATATCTCAACTCCTGCCAGTTTTACACGCATTATTAACTCTTCGCTATCATCTGGTATATTTCAAAGTGGTGCGCACTCAGCAATTATCAAACTTCTCTTGAAGAAGACAACGTTGAGAAAAAAAGTGTTAAAAAACTATAGACCTGTGTCCAATATCACATTTCTTGGCAAAAGTAATTGAGAAAAATAGATGCTGTGCCAGGGAATAAACCGAACACAGGATCATCATAATTAGCAGATTCCCTACAATATGCCTATAGAGCTGCTCCAGCCAATGAGTCTCCATCATAAAAGTCAAAAATGAAAATTCTGCTTTCAATGATGGTAGAAGGCTGGTGCTCGTCTTATTGGACTTTCAGCTGCCTTTTGATACGATGATCATGAAATCTTGATCCCGCCTAACAAAAAGAGCATGGTGTTTCAGGAACAGCTTTGGACTGGTTCCAGTCTGATCTTAAAGGCTGACTAGCCGTTGTGGACATAGCGGCAATCTTTCTGGAACCAATCACTGCCATTTTGGTTTGCACAGGGCTCTGTAGTCGGTCCTATAGGCTACATACCTTACACATTACCAGTTGGAGAATGCCCGTAATCATGGTTTGTCCGCTATTAATGGGTACGCAGATGATACCAAACTTTATTACCTTTTTGACCCAAACAGATCTCCTGAATGGAAATGCACTGACTGTCTTCAAAATGCATAAAGGACATCAAAATATGGATGAATGTCAACAAATAAAAACGCAATGAATCTTAACACTGAGTCTTGTTGCCGCCCAATCTCCTTACGACAAAAAGTCCTTCTGATATAACACTGTCTATTGGAAACTCTGACATTAAACCATCTCAAACGTACGAAATCTGGTGCATACTTGGATTCCAAAAATGGACATGGAGTCATCATCACTATGTTAGTCGTAAAATATCTACCATCTTCGGAAATCTCGCGCATCGCAAGATACATTGATAAAGACACTTGCCAATCATGCTGTACGCCTATTATACTTTCTCGCATCGATTATTGCATTGGTTTACTTTCTTCGCTACCAACGTCGTATACTCTTCGTCTTCCGCGCCTACAAAATTGGGCTGTGAGACTTGTTTTTACTGTAAATAGACAGCAGGACCCAAAACCACTGCTTAAATCCCTTCCTTGGCTTCCGTTTGAAACAGAGGAATTCTTTTAAATGCTTTTATATTGTTTTTAAATCTCTAATGGCATGGCTCCTGTTATCTTTCAAACTGTTTCAGTGACATGTTCCAAAAGAAAACCTTAGGTCATCAAAAGATTCCTACGGTTGGATTATCCAAGGCCCTCGAGTAAAAGCTGGTGATAAAAGCTTTTACTGTTTGTGCTTCATAGTTATGGAACAAACTTCCTGTTCTCATAGGCAGGCAGTTATCTGTAACGCCTTTAAAAAAGGAACTTAAGACCACTTGTTCCTAATGAGTTGGTTTTTCATTATGATTATATTTATTGTCATTTTCGCACTTTCTTTTAGTGTAGCGCCTTGAGCCCTTTGGGCATACGGCGCGTCATAAATGTAGTTGTATGTGTAGTACCAATCCATTAACAATCTCATTTAATTTAAGGTTTGCAGTAATGTGTCTGTATGGACAGCACTGACTAAAATATCCGATTTTTCTTATTAGTTTGGATTCAGTCTAGAATTTGCAGTATAGGGCAGGATATGTTAAAATAACCTAAACTTGTTACAGATATGCAAATTATATAGACAGTTAAACTAAAGAAAAATCGGAATGGAGAAAACAATTATTCAACCTTGTAAATTAGAGGTAAAACATTGATGGTTACCCAAAACAGCTAATTTTGCTTTTCCCCGACTGTAATAAATTAAATTTAGCTATTGTTGTTAAGAATTAAGTTGAAAAAACTCATGTTAACCCCCCCCCCCCCCAAAATGATGTGCATAAATGTTGTTTTTTCCAAAAACATTCACCATTAATTTGTACAAGGGAAGCAATAACGGAACAAATTACAAATTAGCCTATATGGCTTAATGAACATATTTAATAATGTCAGTAAAACTAAAAGTTTTAATACCAATTTTAATGAAAGTATATAAGTCAACACATTCAGTGAAGAAAAAATAAGGGAAAAGGTAACAACCTCCCAATAAAAAATTATTTGATCCTTTGTGGCCAAGGAGAGGTGCTATAAAACCCCACACATTGGCATAATGGATTTTGGCGCACGTTTCAGAAGATGTGGGATAAAGAGTACACAAGTAGCAAAAACGACAGTATTACGATAATTTGCGTTGCCACGCGAAATGACTTTAGCATCCGTACGACATCCATCACCACTATGCGTTTTAAAGCGAAGGAATACCAGAACTTCCTTTATTAGTTCCAACATTACTACTTTCATTATTCAGGTATCATACATGATCAGATTATTATTATCTCTTGAACTTAAAAATGTTGTAACATCGTCAATAGTACTAAATTAAAATCTGACGCAAATAACCACCTAATTCGTTATATTTTCTTCATCCTCTCCATTCGGTTTATAAAACAAGGATCTCGCAAAGGCCTCGACCAGAGATTGGTGAGGAGGTGGCGCCCTCAAATTTATAAACAAATCGCAATTTGATATACATAATGCTTGTTAACATGCTCAATTACTGTGTGAAATAGTTGAGCTTAAATCGATGTCATACATATAGAGATTACCAACTTTTAATCAAATTCCGGATCCGGAATTTCATAAATACACAGTAGCTATGGTTCTGTTCTAATTCACATAAGGCGTAAACATCAAAAAAGTCCCAATTCATCTCAATCTGTGGAATTTATGTGACGGCCTTTTTTATTTTGGTTAACATATTAAATAAATACAAAACAATATATTTTTTTTTCCTTTTTTTTTTTTTTTTTTTTTTTTTTTAAAAAAAAAATCTCCGAGTCGGCCTTTAAACAAAATCAAGTGATGCAATACAATGCAATGAATAACTTTTTCACTAAATTTGATCGGGATATTTAAAGGAGTCTTAGCGTTATATTCTACTCTTTTGTAGTTTAAAAACAAAATACTTTTGCAGGCAGACACGCTCTTGAGATGTGAAAAAAAAAACGCCTTTGACAATAGTCAATTCATATTGTTACGCGTGGGCAAGCAGAAGAAATTTAATCAAATAGGCGCACATTATGATACTGAGACAAAATTTAAAAGGCCAGTAGTAATATGTGTTATCGAGACCGTTCATGCGGTTATCACATCTTATAATTTGGACGGCGGTCGTTAAAGAAGAATTTCGTTTAGGAAATATCTTGTGTGAAACAGAATTCTGGATATCTTCTGTGCATAAAGTATGCGATTGTGATTTGAAACTGTGACTGATTATGAATGTGGTGTGTGTGGGTGGGGTGTACTTGTCTGTATATGGAAAGTATATTGCACAATAGAACAGATACACCTGGTTTTTCGCGATAAACTGTTTCGTCGATAAACCTGGTAA